>CABFOQ010021700.1:33964-54031 GCA_900660455.1 Gephyroberyx darwinii | reverse complement strand
TCATTGTGGTGTTTGTTAGACTGAGAGCTTTATTGACTGCCAACTTCTCAGCTGCCTATTTACTGCCCAACGATATTTCAAATTCATTCACTTATGAGTTTGTTATTTTTATCGTTATTATCTCTTCTTTGGGTTTATGAAATCTTTATTTAAGTCTGAGGTCAGGGGTTTCCTGTTTGTGTGTGTATGTGTGTGTGTGTGTCCATAAGGATTATGTACGTAGTGACTATACCTGGCGCTATAAGCCATGTGTAGATATGCCCCGCCATAATGATCTAGCTCTTTGCACAAGTACACACAGGGACACACACACTTAGTCCTATCTCTACATGCAGCATAGGATTGACACACAGGCAATTTAAAGCAAGAGTAAGGCTGGCCTTCTCTCTCTCTCTCTCTCTCTCTCTCTCTCTCTCTCTCTCTCTCTGGCACGCTGTCGCTCTGTATGTCTCTTTCTTTGTCTTTTCTGTTTTTTTCTCTTTTTCTCGTCCTCTCTCTTTTTCCACATTTCTCTCTTTCACTCTCACGCCATCTCTCTGTCTAAATTTCTCTCTCTCTGTCGCTTTCCTGATTGTGCCTTCCGTGGTTTTGCCTCTTCCTTCCTATGCTCCTTCCTCACAATTTAATAGCTCTCTCTTCTCTTTCTCCTCCTCTTTTTCTCCATCTGTCCATCCATCTTCTCCAAGTCCTCTCTAATTCCTTCCTTTATTCATGAACCTAACCCTGTTGAGCTAGTTGGCTTGGTGTGTGTGTGTTTGTGTGCATGCATGTGTGTATGCATGTGCATGTGTATGTGCCTGTACCTGCATGTGTGTGTGTGGGGGGGGCAGACAGTAAATAGGAATATGAATCTTAAAGGGCCTGCTGCTCCTGCAGCTGAAATGGCTTTTCAGAGCCGCAGTGATTTTCCAAGAGAGATGTTGATGAGGGCTGGGATTGCAGCAGTGATCTGTGTGTGTGTGTGTGTGTGTGAGTGTGTCTGTCTGTCTGTCTGTCACCTGTGTGTCACGTGTCTCATGTGTGTCACACAGTAATTTGGTCGCTGCATGTCTATGTTGTCTCTCTATAAATATAAAAAACTCCATTTCTCTTGCTGTCTTCTTGTCTCTGAATCTGCAGCAAAGCAACATTTGTTTAGTGGCCGGGTTCTTAAAATGTGGATCAGAACCCAAAATGGGTCACAAGCCTGCCTGTTGTGGGGTGACTGTATGTTTCGATTAACCCCAGGAAATTACATTTCTCATTTGAGTCCCAGCCTAGAATATTCCCTACATCCCTTCAGAATGAAGAAACTGAATTATCCCATCCTATCACAAAACTTAATTCTCTTTTTTATCATTATTTTCAAAACCTTACTTACTTGCTGCCCCAGTTCCCTGTGGGTGTTGAGTGCAGGGCCTGAACGGCTAGCTTAGAAGCGCCACAGTGATGTGTCTCAAGCCCAACGTGTCAGGTTGATTACTCACCATTGGCCATGATGATTCAGCAATAATTCATTAGCAGCCTGGGAGCACAGCTGGGCTAGCAGCTGGGGGTCAAGGCTAGGGTTGGAGGTCACTGAGGAGGTACTGCTCATTGAATCAGAATAAGTGACTAGCCTTGCAACACATGCTACAGAAATATTTGACATTTGGTGGAATTCAGCGGGGATTCGAATTGCCAAATGTCAAAAAAAGCCAGAGAAGATTTATTCAGCAGATGTGGATAACAGATGAACTGTATTAGGGCAAGAATTGGTAAAATAGCACGCCCCAAAAATGGCTGCCAATGTGTTCCGCAGAAAGGCTAGATGTTGTTAGTAATAAATTCAGTGACGTAGTGGCTGAGGCCCCAACCCCAACCACATGTACATCCACAAGAACTATGGTAAGCTTTTTTATCCGCCTGTCCTTGTTGGTCAACTTACCTTTTCCATGTTACGATAGCAGTACCACCAAAATCATCTCTTGTGTCTGTCCTGTGCACATGCTAACGTGTTAGCATACAGTATGTTAAGTGCTCGTAGCCAACTAGCATTATCTAACGTAAGAAGCTGGACCATGAAGGGGTAAGTTGACCGACCTACACAGAAGAACTGGGCTAGAAAAATGCAAGCTCACAAAAGCATCCATCTTTATCTTTCTACAGAAAAAAAAAAGAAATTTCCATTCTAGTTTGCAATTTAATAACACAGACCTCCCAAAATAATAAAAATGATGTTTTTGCGTCATGCTTACTAAGGTTGCCTCACGGGGCACCGCAACTTTTTTTTTTAGTCTATTCTATTAGATTTAGCTCTTGATGGGAGACCTAGAAAGGTCAGTCGGGGGGGTATTCCTGTTTTATTGGCTAATCAAACCTGACAACCCCATCAAAAGGGTCCAAGCGACTGCTGACAGGTGCTACAACATTTTAGAGTGTGTGTGTGTCCGTGCAGCTGTCTATATGTGTGTGCTCATATATTTTGAATGTGCCTTTGTACGCGTGAGTATGTGCACATAGCTACTCATGTGTGCTACCATCCTCGTGTGTGCATTCATGACTACGCATGGATCTATGGATGTACCTGCTGGAGTGTGTCTTGCTACTCTGGGCTGTCTGTCACCGGCCTCAAATCACATTTCCATACAGGCTGACATCTCTGGCAGCCTTCTGAAGCCTCAAATCTGATAAAAAACAGAGATAAATCTGATCTCTGATCTGCCTGATGAATATGATAAGACCTGCTCCAGGTTAATGGACCTTGACACCTATCAGGGCCCCGGGAACTGCTGATCCGGGATCAGAGGTGGAAGAGAGTGCGGAGGTGGAGTAAGAGGCAGTAAGGCCCAGGGGGTGTTAGTGAAAGCTGCCCCGGAGAGATGCTTGCAGGCTGGGCTTGGATGACAACCATGGCTGGGTGACGGGCCAAAGCTCCACGCAAAGCCCTCCTCTCCTGCCCATGGGAGAGATAAAGGGGGTGACACACACACAGCCATTCTCACACACACAAGCATACCTGCACACATACACACACCTTTCTTTCTTTCTGATTCTCTCTTACTCTCTCTCCTCTGTCTCGCTCTCACCCATACATTTCTGTTTTCTTTTTTCTGTTCTCTCTCTCTCTCTCTCTCTCTCTCTCTCTCTCTCTCTCTCACACACACACACACACACACACACACACACTCACACCTAATGGCTAGTCAGTGACACTGAGGTCTTAGCCCCTGTCTGCCAGTCCTAATTTGTTTCCCAGCCCCTCCTATGTGTGTGTAGCAGTAGCACTAGCTACCGGGTGTCTTGTTACTCCTCAGAAGGTCTATTGATTTAACTCTTGCCACAATCTATAACGCTATTGTCTTGCCTTAAGTGTCTCATCTGTACAATTCACTGGCAGGAGTCTATACATCAAAAACCCCGCCTGCTTAAGGATATTGGTATTCTGCAACATGCTGGGAATTCATCTTTTTTATCAGTGAAATTCACATTTCTTGCACACTCAACCTCACTTTTTTAAAGCTTAGGAGCTTGCAGTTAGGCTTAGCACAGGCTGCCATAGCTTTGTTTTTACTATTCTTTTGAATATGAAGTCAATATTTTGTTTGACAATATCTCATACAACAGTAAACAGCAGGTTGTAAAATATTCCAGCTTGGGACACAAATGAGAAGCCTTGTAACATACTAATATCCTCATCATGTTAGGACCCACCCAATGAGATCCACAGGTTAAGAGACTCATAGACTCATAGTTTAGGAAATCAAGATGTAAAGATTAAGGCCAAGCATGCGATGAAAAGGTTGGGTTTGGACCTCATCAGGCCCATAAGCTACTGCTAGCTCAGTTTGAGTGTAACTGTTATTTTCATTCGACATTCATTTTTCTGATAATGTCATGTGACAACCTCTGGATACAGATATGAACATATATTAGTATTTTACATGTATAGTTCTTTTTTGCCCAAGCAAATCCAATACATGTAAGAGCAACATGTCAACCTGGTATTCTGATAAAAAGAGCAGTCCCCTATTCAGGTATGTGAGAGATGTTTCCTTGCAAGTCGTCTTCTAGCGGTAAGAAAGACATCCAGTATTCTTTATAGTAATTGTAACTCTTATTAATATGGTTGTTCATAGCGTTCTGAAGCAATGGAAATAGGATCTGTAAAGAATGTGAGTACTTATATAGGTATTCAGTCTATGCAGTAGCAATACTTTGCAACCTTTAGCCTACAGCACTCAGTTCTCAAGGTTACCCTTCAAAACCTGGAAAGATCTCACCAATGATTATCCTCAAGTGGCACCTCAGTGCAAATCATTGACAATAAGGTAAGGCTGTTTTAATTGAACTGAGAAGAGAGAGATAGGTGGCAGGGAGAGTGAATAGCACTGAAGCAGAATAGCACAGGGCCAAGTTGAGTTTCCTTACCTTTTCAGGGATGCAAACAATTTAATCCACACATCTGTCACAAGCTTGTAGATAATTATTTAATTGATTCGTTGATTAATAAATCCATCCTCTGATGGCAGTCGATGTTGTGTTGCCGATGGGGAAGTCACTGGGAAGCACAGATGTTTCAGAGGTGCCATCAATATCACAGGTTTTGACTGACAACATGCCGTCATTTTGTCTCACTCTAACCAGAACCTCTCCTGAAAAAAAGGGAAAGGACCGACACTTTGATGTGTCGTAGTGAAAGCATTTACTTTCTCCTGATTGTTATTTGAGTGTCCTCCCTGAATTGCACAGCTGCAGGTCATACACACTATATATATAGTATGATGCGTCACTCTGTGTGGACACCAAATGCCAATGTTTGCATTCAAATTATTTACAGCTTGGAGCAGAATATAAATATTTTATGAAATCCTCTTTTTAGAGCCACAGCCGACAGGTGGCTCTCGGAGAGGTCCAGCTTGTCCATTGCTGTGACTCTGCCCCTCTACGGTGTTTCCTCTGTTCGTACCGAGTGATTCATTGAGTATGTTTTCATCTTTCTCTCGGTGTTGCTCATGCTCTCAGTTTTCGATCTCCATCTGCCATACCATCTTTCTCACCATCACATGGAGAATCTCAAGTCACAGAGAGATCCAGTTGTCACGGAGAGGGCCTCTGTCGCCGTGGAGACAGCAGCACTGTAATCTGCGGGAGGCACATGTACCTCTTCCTAGTTACCGTCACCGGGCTCGGCAGGATATGACACGAGCCCAGCAGGAAAAGGTAATGATTAGAGGGGTACAAGGGTATGGAAATGGCATTACACACAACGTGATTAGAGGGGTTTTGTTAATACCCACAATAACATGGTGATCCCATTGCTGCCATTCTGGCGGATCTGTGTGCATCGCAAGCTTGTGCATTCACAAATATCCAAGAATTAAACAATGTTTGGATGAGGTGTGTGCTGATATAAATGTATAACATCTATCTATCTATCTATCTATCTATCTATCTATCTATCTATCTGTCAATCTATCTATCTATCTATCTGTCAATCTATCTATCTATCTATCTATCTATCTATCTATCTATCTATCTATCTATCTATCCACCCCTCTTTCATATAAACATTATTCTCTCTCATACACGCATTTTCACAAATAATTCATTCCCTCTCTGTATCGGTCCAGAGTATTTACACTGGAAATCAAATTCTGTTGTTGTTTGTGGTGCGGCCATGAATAAAAACATGAGGTGATTTTCCAAGGCAGAATAATGGACCATTGGCTCCCTTTCCTCTGGAGTTCCATTGCCCTAAAATGATGCCGGTCAGACGGGGAGTGATGGCGTGCCGTGATGGTATTATACGACCGCTACCTCCCCGCTCGCTTCCCTCACTCCTGCTCAGCCTCATTTTGGGCTCGCCCCGGTGTCCAAATACTAATGCCAGCCATTTTGGATCCACATCACCTTCATTCCATTATGATGGGAGCATGTGAGTGTGCATACGTACGTGCAAAGATCACAAATATGTATACTGTAATGTACGCGCCCACAGACGTACATGCACACACACACACACACACACTGTTTCACAATGACAAATCCACTCACAAAAAAAACATTGTGAAATCAATTTTTTGAGGAAATGACCTTTATATACCTATACATGGATAGTTGTTTGTTGATATCCACTAGGCTTGCAGACAGTGCTTATAGCATTACAGCAGTTTTGATTGACAGTATACAGTGGAGTAGTGTTTACCTCTGAAGGGAGCTTGGTAATCTGTGTCCCTCTTTATTCTATACATTTCCATGGGCTGATACTCTAAAGGGTTATGCTGTAAATACCCAGAAAATACTATGGATATACTACATATATGTACATATACTTGAACTACACCATTGGCACCATAACTATAATAAATACATTAAATAACCAATGTCCATATTATGTGCACTGTCCCATTGCATGGTATGTTTAGTGATGCTGTCCTTGAACCACGTGTCAGTATGTTGAGTCTGTTAGTTGTCTATTTGTCTCAACGGCACATTTACTGTACGTTTAGCGTCCCTGTGCCTGCAGTCCTGCACTTTGGCCATTAAAGCGATTCTGATTCTGACTCTGATTTTGAACAGACAGTGTATTTGCGGCAGATTGTACATTCATCCACGCTGAACGTTTCAATTTTATTGAATGCAACAACCGACCAACGGAGAGTAATGTTCATAGCAGGAACTTGATCCATGCCGTCTGGCTGGATGCTGGATGTGTTAAGATGGCAGATAGGGAAACAAATCCCCCGGCAGAGCATTGAGCTTTGATATGCAGGCCCTGCTCATGTATGGCTCCCTCTATGAATATTTCGCACGTTTGTTTATATATATTTACACACTCATTTTATTAGAGGGAATTATTTCTTGGAAATGTGGTAACGTGGTAATTTCCTGGTAACGGGAGAAGGAGACAAGGGGGCGAGGCCTGTACCAAGGAGAGGAATGTGAAGCATGTGTGTGTGTGTGTGTGTGTGTGTGTGTGTGTGTGTGTGTGTGTGTGTGCACATATGTGTGGTCTCATAGACTAGACTACTGCGTGATATCATAACCTTTAAGTAAAGGATCTAATATTTTTTGTAGCATCCATGATTACATTTTGTAAATTTCACATTCCAAGTTTTCTTTGATGGTCATTTAATGAATCATTCTATAAGTTTTGTTACCATATTTGAGATCTATTTGTTACACCTCAGGGCACATTTACCATTATAGATTTTTAACATTGAGGGTAACTATGTGCATGCTTTGTTTTAACTAGCCTGGAAAACAAAATCTGTCCTATAGTAGACAGGGTAATGTTTACTCCCCTCCAATTACAAAATAAGATACATTTTAACAATATAAAAAGTTAGCAATGGTTATAAGAAACAAACAACAACAGATGCTTTGTTTAAAAATGTGACCACAATCCTCATCGTTAACAGGCTGTATAATCCCAATGCATTAATGAACGCGATATCCTGGTCCTGATGACTAGGCAACTTTGTCTCCCAGTTTAAACTTCAGTTTCCTGTTTGAGCTTTTGTCCGGACAAGCTTTTGGCGATGATGGATTGGGGGGCAAGCTGGGGGTAGCGGCTTGCGTCTCTGGTAATTCCTGTTGCCTGAAAAGGTGAACACAGAGAAGTCTGGATCCTTCAGTAGAAGCTGAGAGCTGGCATCCTTTGAGGAGGCTAAGGTCTCTGACTTTGCGCGTGGGCCGATGATGATGGGGGCGCACGTCTTAGGGATGATGGTTGTCATGGTCCGGGTTAGGACTCTGTTTTTTCTGGAAGCCAGTGTAGGAGCTGCTGAGGACTTTTGTTTCTTATCTGGTCCTTTGCTCTCCAGTGGTTCTCTGAGATGCCAGCTCCGCATCTTACACTCCATGTCCTTCAGTGCCTGGTCAGTGTAAGCCCGCATTTCTTCACGCAGCTGAGAAAGCTGCTCTTTGAACTCGTCCCTTAAAGCCTTCTTACTAGCCTCAAGCTCTCGTTCAAAAACTTCAGAATATTCCTCCTTTTTTAGATCCACCTCACTTGTGTTCTCCTTTGTCACCATTTCTGGTACATTCTTCTCTCCGCTGTTGCTGTTCTTGTCATCAGGTTCGCTGTTCATCAATGACAGCTCCATTTCTTTGTCTTTGACCTTCTGCACTAGTTCCAGTATACTGCTCTTTGGGGCCATTTGTGACTTGATCTGGTTGCGTACCTGCTGGAAAAGAGACTGCATCTTTCCTTGTGTCTCTTTGTCTGCAGGAATGGTCTCCTCCATACCGGCACTGAGACTGACAGCGGTGATCTGCTCTTCAATGGTAACCGTATCCAGTGTTTCATCCTGCTGTTCGCCATTCACCTGTATTTGTGGCTGTGTTTCAGAGGATAACTCACTCATTTTTACTCCACGTCTTAACGGCTGTCCTGCTCCCTTGATCTGAGCCTCTACAATTATGTGAGAAGCTCTGGCACGGGAGGTGCATAATTGTCTGAGGTGTTTCTCCTGAGGGGTGCTGAATCTCAAGGGGATATTTAGTGTAATGTAGCTGGTTTCAAAGCTTGCTTTACTCAGCTGATCTGGATGATTCACAAGGGGACCTTTAAAAACAACAGCAATGTATGATATGGTATTAAAACATCCGACCAATAACCATCCAATTTTCAGGTGCATTAGACGGCTGGTGTTGTGAAATGCTAGCAGGGTAAGTGAAGCACTTTCCCATGGTGCTTAAACCTTAAACTGAATTTAAAAATGCTTTATCTGTTATGTTGATGTTGCCCAAAAAAACCCAGTACCACCAGTCCCACACATTTGACACACTAACTGCTTGTGTCCCAGTTACGTTCAGTCCAATTATCCAAAGCAGTATGTTGTGTGACTCCATCTGAATGTATGTGTAGTTGCATCTCCTGACAACAGAAAGCCTCCTGGTAACAGCATGAAAAACAAAGATCTTCAGGGACAGTTGCAACAGGAGCAGAACAGGATTAAGGGGTGGGTGTGAAAGGCTCATTAGAGTGGCATGGTACTGTCATTGGAATGTAGTGCTAAACAGTAACCAGCTAACAGGTCCATATTTGTGAAGGCTGTCTATCTCTAGCTTTATGTCTTCTGCAGGACTGGACTAAAGATGTACCACGAGTGCCTTTTGTGAAGAAGTACAACAAAGCTTCAAAAAATGATGCTTGTCTCTGTTCCTTGGCCGAATTCCCTGAGAATTTAACGATGATGCTATGAAACGTTGCTTTTCAGTGGCAGATGATCTCATCGCCTTGCTTGTGTCAGACATCTGGTTTGATCTGTTTCATATTTGTTCAGCGTATTAAGGATTCTGTGGGTGACAGCGTGGCCTGAGTCCAAATTTGAGATTATCATTATAATGGAGAGAAAAGCTCTGGCAAATCCCCTTGGAAGCCACATCTAAAATAAAAATAAAGCATTCAGGACCAATGTTCTCCAGTAGTTTGGTGACCTATGGCTATAATTTATCACATTGACCAAATAATATCGTCAGTCATCATTGCTCCACTTTCTCCCCAGTCAATAAAAGCAGGTTTGAAAGTTTGACTTCAGTTGTTCTTCAGAGACCTTGCCATAGCTTGACAACCAACCAACCTTGCTGACTCACATTCGTAAAGGGCCACTTTCTCATTTCCAAGTCAGACAAACAATCTTGTTTACACTCCCTGGTCTCATCTCACCTTCTCACTTGGGAATAGGTGCTCTCTGTACTGTAGGCCCACAGACAGGGCCGGCTCTACATTGCTGGAGGTTCCCTTCTCTTTTTTTTGCATGAAATAAGAACATTAACACATTTTATTTCTTCAAGAGTAGAAAAAATAAATTGAAGGATTTGTGAGGCGCCAGGCATTTGCCAATTCAGCCTATAGGCCCTGACTGTCCACGTTAGCAAACTTAGCAGCTTTTGTCAGCTAACAGATGACAGATTTAAAACTATATTATGGTATATAAATTATATTATTACATCTGTGTCTTGCTACTAAAATAACTGTAGCTAACAATAGATAATATAGCTGCATTACATTAAAACATGTAGTTCCTCACAAGGCAAGTTAAAGTTATAGTTACACACAATACAGCTATAAAGTTAATGTCAGTTATAAAGTTGCAGTTATTTAGTTATAGTTATTGTAATTGCACATATTTTGTAATCTGCTGTTGACTATTTCAACCGTGTGCAAATTCAACCCAGTCAGATGCACTTTGGCCCCATGCTTGCTACTCTTATGTCAGTGTCACCTTTAATGTGGAATGCTATGATGAGAAGGCCAGTGAGTGGACGGACGCCCATGACAGGAGGATATTCTGCAGAGCCCTAAACGGTTGCTCTTCCAAGAGGGAGAGACTGCAAAAGGATCCCTCTAACAACTAGAGACTGTTAGCCCAGTCCTGCCCAATGCCTGGTCATTTACTCCACTAGATACCTGTTTTTTTGTTGAATCAGCCAATAACTTCTACAAATGCTAGAAATGTGCACATCCGATTCATTGTTTTTTTTAGGTAAGATGCTGGATAAAAGAAAACTTGACACACAAATCAAAAAAAATGATCCACACACTGGATTCACGCTCTGAATATTTTCTCCTTCGATGGATTGAAAATAGAAGACAGGCACCTATATGATTTATAGCTGCCGCTTCCCTCTTTTATATTTCATATTTGATCTTCTATATTGTATACACACACACACACACACAGACATAGACATACAAGCATACATACTGTGCGGTACTGTCATTCCATTGGGTGGCAGTGTCATGTTGAGCACGCACACTCATATTCACCAGATGTATTCACCCCGGATGGTGAATGATGACGTGACAACAAGGCAACGTTTTACAATATTATCAAATCAATCTGTCTTTTAAGTAATTGACAAAGTTTTAAAATATGTTACAGCTTTGGCAAAAACAAGCGAACTCCGACAATATAGTGTGTTTGTGTACTATCATCAGTAAGTTTATAGTGACCATATCATATTTGTATCTTCCATGGTACCACTAAATGGCTACTTGCTATGATTCTTTCTCCTGAAAGAAGTTTGTTATTCCTTAACTTGGGTGATAACAATTAACCAATAACATGGAAATAGTTAGGTGGAGGGAAGGAGGGGCATTTCAACTCCACCAATGAGCCAATGAGAGTCTTGTATAAGTGAGCCTCCTCTAAAGACTAAATGCTAACATATGTCCTGAAAAAGAAAAAAAAGAAACAACGCAACTGCAATTCAGATGCTGCAGTTGAACAAGATTATCACCTTGTAACATTTGCAGGAAAAGACTGGATTGTAGGAAAGATTGGATTTGTAGGAAATGCAGTGGAGGATAAACACACCTTACCTCAGTTTACTCCCCTTTTTATTTGCAAAATGTTTGCCCACTGTTTTAGGCTGACATAAATCTTGATATGGCATAAATTCAATATAGCACAATGAGCAGTATCAAACCAATGGAAGTCATATGATCACAGGGTCTTTTAAGAGCACAAACGAACACCTTTATGAAAGTACTATGGGTTGATTTTTGTTTCCATTGGTGGATGTTTTCCTGATGATGATGATGACTGATGGGAGGTCCTAGTTTACCCATATTGTCATTATTTGCCACCACGTCACTGATTTGGGGATTCACGCACAGGGATACTGTCAAGTCTGTGGCATGTTGACAGGGATGTTGTTTTTTTGTCCTGAGTAATCATTACGTAACAGCGTGCAATAAGCATCCATATTCTTTCTCCTCCTCCAGGCACACCGCTGGGCGTGGAGTTGGGAACTTCATGCTGATCCTTTAAACTCTGGATTTCATTGTAGACTCCATTCAAGTCAGGTCAGGTCAACGGGAACGAGATGGTGAGTGAATATCCACTTTTAAATCATTTTACTTTGCAAATAAATGTAGATTTCTGCCCACGGAAACTGGATGTAGAGTATTTACACAGAAGTACTTTTCTTCGGTGTACTTTAACTTGGTAACACTGACATTGTGTTATGTTGCGTAAAATAATGACATTATTGTGTTCTGTTTTTCTAGACAACATATACCGATAAAGGTGAAAAGGTAGGCAACCTGATTTTAAGTTTTGTGCAACTGGATATCCAACAGAGGTTATTAAAGGATAATAATGATAAATAAGTATATTAGTCATTATTAATCAGATGGATGTTGAGCAGAGAATCTCTACACTAAAACCTGATTTATTTATCACAATAATACAGCATTTGTTGAGTCCTCGAACAAGTATTTAATGACTGAAGCTTTCTAAGAAATCACCCATTAACAAGTTCCTTCATTTACCAAACTCATTTCTCTTTTTTTTGTCTTCAGCATGAGCAGGGCAGGTTTCTCTGCTTTGATCACATAACATTCTGGGTTGGAAATGCCAAACAGGTATGATAATCCATAACTACTGGGTATCCTCTCCTTTACGCACATTGTACTTTTTTCCTGTTTTTTTCCAGAGATGGAGGGGTAGGCTGTTTACTGAGCTATTTCTCAGCATGGCTATTGGTTCTCCAGAGGGGTGGGGGGACTCGGCATGTGAAACCCCAAACCACCTCATCCTCCTACTTAAAGTCTGATTTCAGCACAAACTGACTCAAATCTCACATGTGATTACCAGGAGGTGGCGCTATCGGACAGCTAAAAGCCAGTGCAACTATGTCCAAATTCATAATAATGTGAAAATGTACACTTTTATCATGCGGTGATGATTTATTGATAGGATATTGGATGAGTACAAAACAGGTTGTCTTCTGCTCAGACAGGCTGCATCATACTATTGTAACAAGCTGGGATTTGAGCCTTTGGCATACCGGGGTTTGGAGACGGGGAGTCGTGATGTGGTGTCCCATGCAGTCAAACAAGGCAAGGTAAGGAATCCTTGGAGAAGTGCACACATTTGTAGGAATGGCAGCAAGAAAATTCATGTTCATATTATCCATCAGGAAAGCCAAAGGGGAGTTATTTTTAGTGCATCTAAACAAAAATGAGAAAGGATATTTACTGATGGGCTGCACTGGTGTTTGGCTGCATTGGTGTTTGGAGTATAGTGGATAAAGGTGGATCTGAGTAAATGAGTAAATGTCAGTTGATGATGGATGGTGATGGAAGTGTTTTGGCCGTTGTGTTCACAGATCATTTATGTGTTCTCCTCTGCCCTCAGTCCTGGAAACAAAGGTATGGCACAGTAGACGCTGACCAGGAGCTGGTTTCCCCAAGATGGTTATAGCCTTGAATAGGAAACACATTTGTTTGGAAAAGCATTAAGAACAAAAAGCTGCTTAAGGTTGCACATACTTAGGGAAACCAGCCACCTGGGTATATTCATCATGCCAGCATGTAATGAATTTATCCCTCATCAAGTATTTTTAACTCTGTAAATAATGCCTGTTCTCAGAAATGGGAGAACATTTGATCAAGCACGGGGATGGAGTCAAGGATATTGCATTTACGGTGGAGGACTGTGACTTCCTAGTGCAGGTAACAAACCAGGCTTAAATCAGTCAGCTTTCTCTGACATTTTTTGACATACCTGTGACTTTTAAGGTTATCGTTACCCGGCGATAACGAACGCCTTTGGATGAGAGCTTACACTGAAATAATGCACTGACATTTTCCCACTTTATAGAAAGCTTGTGAGCGAGGGGCAATTATTGTAAAGGAGCCCTATACACTGGAGGACAAATACGGTAGAGTCAAGCTGGCAGTGCTCCAAACGGTAAGGAGAAGTCATTCATATTGATGCATGAGAACCCTAATGTAGATAAAACTCGACTTGACCAGAAGTGTTAGGCTGGTAGACTTACTGTTTTTGCTGCAGTATGGGGACACCACACACACATTTGTGGAGAGGACAGCATACAGCGGGCTGTTTCTTCCAGGCTTCCATCCTCCTCTGTATCGAGACCCTTTCTTAGCCAAACTGTGAGTATGGAGAATTTACTGTGGTGTTGATATTCCTGTAGAGGAATAGTTTATTTCAAACCATGCCATGTATATTACACTGATGTGATTTTGCATTCATCTCTCTTTGCAGGCCAAGTGGAAAACTAAACTTTATTGATCACGTTGTGGGAAACCAACCAGATGATGAGATGGTTCCAGTGGTGGAATGGTAATGTGCTGACAGGCAGTTCTGCATGAAGGTCTGGTCGTGCAACTTGCATTCCTCACACAACATCCCCAGAGAAGAGAGTTTAGTGACATGCAATGAGGCATGGATACGAACAACAGGGCTCAAGGCTGCTGTGTATGCCTCTGCATACTGGCTACATAAATGGGTGGATGGGGGAGGGGTCAGCAGATGTCTGAATATTGCGCAACTATGACTTAGCATTTTCTCTGGATGAGTCCCTAGGGCTCTCCACATCTGGACCTTGTTTGTGCCCCATATTATAGCACTGAAAAGGAGGGGACGACAGTTCTGTAAAAGACCTAGGTCATTAGATGATCCTGGGCTGTAGCACAGCAACAAGCCACGCTAGGTGAAATCAAACAGAAATACTATAAAATGTAAATACTGAAACTGGTTAGGTAGAGCTGTTTGAGTCACTACATGATGTTTGACTTGACTCTTGACCTCTGCCTCATGATATCACAGGTATCAGAGAAACCTTCTCTTTCACCGCTTCTGGTCTGTGGATGACAAGCAGCTGCAGACAGGGTTTAGTGCACTGCGCTCCATTGTAGTGGCCAACTATGAGGAGACTGTGAAGATGCCCATCAATGAGCCGGCCATCGGGAAGCGCAAGTCTCAAATCCAGGCATGTTCTTCTCACTTTGATTCAACAATGTTAAGCTTTGCTACTTGCTATAAAACAGTAACAGCAAGATGTTTGTCCAAAGTAAGACAAAGGTCAAAGGTCACAAACACAAACACTAGAAACTCTTAATCTATTTAGGGGATTCTTAAATGGATAATGGATAAATGAAAGGTATCATGCCCTCACGTGTTCACCAACAGGAGTATGTGGAGTACTATGGAGGGCCAGGAGTCCAGCATATTGCCATGAACACATCAGATATCATCACTGCAGTAAGTCCACAGAGCGCTCCATTTGGCCGTGTGAGGGGATACTTCCCGAATGCACCAACAAGAACAGCTCTGATGATTCTCTTGATTGTAGATCCGTAACCTGAAGGAGCGTGGGATGGAGTTCATGTCTGTGCCAGACACCTACTACGAACAGCTGAGAGAGAAGCTGAAACACTCACAGGTCAAGATAGCAGAGGACCTGGATGTTCTGCAGGTCAGAACTATAAACTATGACCTTGAATATCTAGTATGATGAGCATACAGGACAAATACTGGCCATTTGACAAACATGGAATCATTGATTCAGCTTCATGAGCGTTTACATGAGCACTTCTTTGCAATATACAAATATTATCTTGTAATAACATTTCCTGCTCTTATCCAGGAGCTGAAAATCTTGGTGGACTATGACGACAATGGCTATTTACTCCAGATCTTCACCAAGCCGGTTCAGGATCGCCCAACTGTGTTCTTGGAAGTCATTCAGAGACATAATCACCAGGTGAGGGCACCATGGGGTATTTAGAGGACTTTTATAGGAGAAAATGTTTAGTTGACCAATGTTGTAGTATGACAAAAAGGCTGTTCTGTGTAAATGTTTAAATTAGCTAGAAAATCATAGTCAATAGCAAGTAAATCATAATCAATAGCACATGGCTTGTGTTTTTGTCCCCAGGGCTTTGGTGCAGGAAATTTCAAGGCTCTTTTTGAAGCCATTGAAGCAGACCAGAACACTAGAGGAAATTTGACGGTCCTGACACCAAATGGAGTGTCGAACAGCATCTGAATCCAACATCATAATCATCTGCTTTCCCCCTTAATAGCTATGACTATCAGTATCGTTTTATTCTGAAGTCATTCTCTTCTAGAGGGTCATGTTTACTTGTCACAGTATACACAACATACTAAGTCAATGCTCTGAATCTGTGAGACACACAATAAAAATGCACAAAATATCAGTTTATTGATGCTAAAAAATAAAAGCCTTGGTTATATTGTATTATTTGTTACTCTATACTCCATTTTTGTGACTTATATCGATTACTTCAGTTAAGCATTTACTAAGTGCATGCATTACAAAGTACTGCATTGTAATGTTTCCTGTGTGTGTATGAAAGCAACTGACATATTGGCATATTTATCAATCAATAAAATCAACAATTTGTTTTCTCAAACAACATAAACAATGTAAAACTGATATCTCCTTTAAAAGCTTGACACAAGCAAAACATTACTTTAGCTCTCTTAAATGAAAACATTTCACTATGTATTCATTTGGACAATGAAGCTGAGGTCAGTAGAGACTTAATATACATTGTGTTCAAATCATTATAATGCCATTCCAGGTGTTTGGTCCTTGCAGGTCAGTTTACTTAAGGCCTTTCATCCCTCCTCTGAAACTGGACTCCAAAGCAATATCATGGAGCTCTGCACCTGTATATAATTATTGACTGCTCTGGGAACCGTATTTAAATTGCTCTTCTTGCCACATCTCAAGCGTCTATGCTTTGGTATTATTTCAAGCAACTGTCAGACTGACAGTGGTTCCTGATTGGGTATTAAAAAACACAATCCATAATAAAGTCAAAGGCAGGACTGGAGATGAGCCTGCATCTGAGACTAGTTCAGGGAGCCCCGGCAGCTATCTGCTCCACACAAACAAGGGATCTTCTCATCTTCAATAGGAAACTTGTAGTCATATGTGATCTCCTCGTTGATGTTGATTGGCTGCCGGGAGTAGATCACTATCTTCTTCCTAGAGTCCACAGTGATGATCTTTGCATAGCAGTTTGGCTGAAAGACAAAAAAGATCCAGGTATACAAAGCCTGTAACAAAAACGTATCTTCTGTCTCATGAAATTTTTGATTAATTTAAATCATTAGTGGAATCTCCAGAATCGCTTTAATCTCCAACTACAACATTGTTCCTGAGACACGTTGAAATCTTACAAAAGTTCATAGTACATACTGGCACATATGGACAACAGGAAGAATGCACGGTGCAAATGGACAGTGAAAGACTAGACTACACCAGACTTGTGATATGTTTTCAGGTAAATAAGATAAATAAGTATTGTTGTCACTCACATTGCAGCTGTGGTTGATAAACCTGGCTAGGTTCCCACATTTAGTGGCATCAATAATGGTATCTTGATCAACCCGGAACAAATAGCTACTCCCAATGCCCTCGTCCTCGTAACGCTTCTCCCGCATGTCTGCAATGACCTGAGGAAGAAGAGAACAGATATACCTATGCACAGGAATCATATTTATCCAGTATACCAGTGTCCATGTCTTTTTCTCAACTTTGGTTATCCAGGGAAGGTTTGCTTAGCACACTCTTTTTCAGTGCCACCATGCTTCACATTCATACAATCACACACGTGGAAGCCGCCCAGTACGGCCACAGTGCCCTGCTAGGCCACTGAGCGGTTCCTCAGGAGCAATAGGTTCTCCACATCCACTCTGTCATGCAGCATAAGTCTGTATTTGTCTCACCTGTCTGATGGTCTGACCCACGTACTCAATAACCATCTCATCTGTTGCTATGGGCTCCATGGCAAACAGGCCCCAGTCATGGATTTGACTACGGCTGAAACCTATCCTCTTCTTGCGGAACTGAAGCATAAAGATATGAAGAGTTTCATTCCAAAATGAGACATCCACCAGTCCTCCATTGTCACCCTTATATCCTACTCTTATAAAAAGTATAAAATGAAATGTTAGAAATATCGGTAAATATCAGTAACACAATTTCTTTGATCCCATTATTCTGGAATGAAACCTTTCATATTACCTTTTCAAAGTACTGTTAGTACTGTTAGGCTTCTTTGTTGCGGGGTGCATTATTTTATGCTAACTTACCTTGAGCTGGTTGAACTTCACCAGGTCACTATCACAGCTGAAAGAGGACAGCAGGCGGCGCTGTTCAGCCCTGAAGTCAGACCCAGCACGCAAAGAGGTCAGTGGCTGGGCTGGCATGTTCGTTCCCTGCTGAAACACAGAACATCCATCCAGTCTGTTCACATTAAGCATTGAATGTAATAAAGTGGGTAGATTGATTCTGCCCTGAATACCTGAGTGCTTGTAGACGGAAGCTCAGTAGCCGGTTGTGTGTTGTTGAGATATTTCATTTTATCCTCCTTGCTGATTTTGTAGAAACCCTCGCTGCGGGCGGATCCAGTCTTGTGGTTGTGCTGCCAGGAGTTGTGTTCCTCACTCTTCTCTGTCAAGACTCTGGTCAGTGAGGTGGAGTTAAAGAGGTCAACACACACCACACAATCTGATTCATGACTGGCCCAATCTGGTAGTGAGAATTACACTGAAATATAATTGATCCACTTTGAGCAGTGAACATTTTAGGGGTTTCTCAATAAGGATGCACAATATTAACAAAAATCAAAATATCATGGGACATGAATTGTGCTAGAATAATGTGACCCACACAGTGATGACATGGTATGAAAATATAACTCATAATTCAATATTAGTAAATTAGTGACTCTCTTATATATAGAGCAGATATATTATAGCATTTTGGAATGAAACATTTGGACATTATTTGTTGATCTGTGTTCAAATTTAGATGTTTTATTAACTGTCCAGGCCTATTTATTATTTATTATTAATTAAAAAAATATAACCTATTGTTAGCATGAACCAAGGAACCACCTATAAGATAGTCATACCCTCTCCCCTCATCGTGCCCTCTGCTACCACTACCACTATAACTTTAAGTGCTCCTTACTCTAATTTGAATTCATCATCTGTCTGTTTAAAAGGATATAAGGGTGTGGTATCCAGAGGGTGTCACTGAGCCACCCAAGACCATTATCCTGTTGTTGCAGCCTCTCATATGTAACCTGCAGCAAGCTTGCATCTTCTGCATCGAGGCCGTCCTTCCAAACACCGTGGAGGATTCTCATCTCCTCATAGAGTGAGCGGCCCCTGTGAGGATGACGGGGAGAGGAAAGTGAAGCAGTTACTCTTTTGAGCGATCTCTGACGTTGCCGTTGCCGCATCCTCCTTCTCCTCCTCATCTTCTGCCACCTCCACTGTTCCCTCCTCAATAAGGACTTCTCTGTCTCTCTCCGATTCTCCTCGTCCAGAAGGCCCAGCATATTCTCCAGCCCCTGCAAGGGCTTCATTCTCACACCTGAACTGATCCACACATCCTTCCCGCCAGGAGTCTCTGCTGAAGAATCAGAGAGGCTGCAGGGAGAGGACGCTACGACGGGAGAGCCTCGGAGGAACTCGTCACACAACAGGGGCGAGACAGTATTTCTTCCCTGTGAGGCAGTCGCCGTCTTCCTCCTGTGGACTACGGCTCTTTGGGTTAGAATAATGTCTCTTCCAGGAGTCTGTGGGGTCCTGATGTAGACATTGTTGGACAGGGATCGAACAGGGAGTGGGCTCATCACTGTGCTTCCCTCTGACAGGATAGTCTCTCTGCCTGGTGTTGCTGGAACTCTCCCAGAGCTGTATGCAGTCCATCCACTTCTCTCCTCTGTGCCGGGTGTTTTGGGCATGTCCTGGTACACTGGGCATGAGGCCTGAGGCTCAGAGGGGGACAGAACAGACTCACTGCTTGTTGGAGAGAGGGAGAGGAGTTCGTCCATAGAGTCCTCACTCTCCACTTGAGCCACTACTCCCTGGCCTGGTGTGTGTGGCCGTTCCATCTCCTCCACAGCAGGGGGCGTTGGTTTGCTCCTTATCAGCAGGTCAGTTTCACTGTCTACCAAAGAGCCAGTGGGAGTGAGGGGCCTCAGGTTTTCTATGTTCCCTAGTGACTCCATCCTCCATTCACGGCTCTCCATCTCCACATCAAAGTTCACCACTAAAGAGATAAATCATGAGAAAACATTACAAATCATCTTTTTACATCATTTTCATCATATCTTCAATAATCGTGCATTCAACACGTTTTTTAATGATGATAAAGTTATTGGAGCAGTCTGTGAACATGATTTACCCACAACACTTAATATGTATGCAGCAGATCTAGGTCCAATAATATTTGGAAATATTTGGAAATACTACTTTGGAAATACTTCCCAGAAAGTTTAGAGAGTAAAGACTG
>CABFOQ010021700.1:0-33944 GCA_900660455.1 Gephyroberyx darwinii | reverse complement strand
AGTAAAGACTGACACTCTCTGTCCTGATACAGTTAACCCTACCTACCCAGGACTCAAAGCAGGTCAAATTATAATCTAATAAATTCTGTGAATTATTTGCAATTCCTGGGATACAGCATACTGTACACGTAACCTGGAAGTCCTATAGGTGATGGTGGCTGGAGGTGGTCCTGGTGTTCACTGGTTTTGAACTCCATCAGTGCATCCAGAACACTGGGCTCATGCTGACAGGATGTGTACTGGTCCTCCTCTGGTTCGTCCCTATGAACCCCCTTTGACCAGTCCTGCAGGTCCAGCTCCAGCTGAGCACCGGGGGTGAGGGGGGCTGTGGGGGTCATGGGGGGCTCAAGCTCCATCAACTCCTCATCTGACGATATGACTACACACTCGTCACTTCTGTCCCCCTTGTTCTCCTCCTCCGTGACTTCATCCTCTTCAGAGCTGAGGTCAGAGTAGGATGAGTACTCGCTGCTCTCCGAGAAGTCAGAGGAGTCAAAGTCTGAAGTGAATTCACTATCTTCTGAGGAGCCGGTCTCTGAAAGAGTCTCTTTAATTGAAAACAGACAAAATGTATATAATATGTTTATTACATTATTTACTTGTTTTTCAGTTACAGTAGAACAATGGCTGTTTTTTTGACATACCGCTATCTGAGAATTGCAGTCCATCAGTAGTTTTGGAGATGATGATATTTTCATCCTTGAAGTGTTTTTGTACCTCCTCCTCCTCATCATCATCATCATGATCATCGATGTCACACTAAAGAGTGCCAGAGTAACTAGTTATATACTATGCAGTCTTAAATATTTCATATTTTATATAATACTGAATTTATTTGGCCACATAAATATTAGTGGTATTCACATAGATTCTGAAAGAGCTTATAACTATATTATATTATATAGTTTATAGTTATAGTTATAGTTATAGTTATATATTATATATATAACTATAACTATATTATAACTGAGCTAAATACTGTAAGTCTGAAAATACATACAGATTTTTAGTTGTCATTCTTGGATCAAGACCTCAGCTAAGCAAGTTTTTAATCCAAAAACTTAAAACAGTAGGAGGGCAACAGTGTCGCAACAGTTGGTACCACAATAAAATTATGAATTGGACCTTTAACACATTTGCAATTCTGCTATTACTTTTCATGCAAAATTCCTATTTACCTGGACTTTAGGAGCATCTTCGACTGCCACAGGATTCTCCTCTTGGCCTAATGTAATTTCTTCATCTCTCAGTGTGTTGTGCTCTTCCTCCCCTTCATCATCATCACTGTCAAGCTCAAGTGGTCTTGCATGCCTCCGTATCAGAGCTGGAAAGCTACATCCTACTGGTTTAGCCTTGTCAGACGTAGGTCTCTCTATATCAGCCCTTTGTTCCACTTCTACAGCTGTATGGAAAGAGAGCAACACATTTGATCAAGCTACAGCGTAGAGTAGACCATCAGTGAAGCTAATAGAAATGCAGGCTAACTGCATAAAAAGCACTGACCGGAAGTTTTAAGATGATCATTTTCTTGGGCAGAAGACAACACATTCTCTAGCTCTTCAGATGTAGTAGGATCATGGACTCCTTTCCTTTTTACCTACATAAGAGGGTTAAGTTATGGCATTGTTCAAAAGTCAAAATCTGGGGTCTTTCCTATGAAGCTGAATGATAACGGTGCTACCTTGAAGGAAGGCAGTTGAGGTTTCTTGTGCTGGCCAGTGATGTGACTGAGGAGATTTATTGGTTTGGTCCTCTCTTCCACTCTTCCCAAAGGAACCACAGCAATCTTAGGAAAGAAACAACAAAACAATAGCAATAATACTGGGTTCAAAAGTGCATTGTCCTTGAAGAATGGCAAAGAACACAAAATAATTAATCTACTCAACCAAACATTCATGTATGATTTTTACTTAGTATTACAGGGATACTGCTATAATAGATTTAGTGAACTCACCTTTGCCTTCTTCTCCTGACAGTCCCACCACTCATCAAATGCTTTGAACGCAGCCCCCTCAACCATTCTACGCGTAATGTCCTTCCTAATGATTGACTTCAGTTCCTCCACGACCACTCCTAAAACCATTTCCACCGTGACGGTATGAGGGTTCTCCCTAACGGGCAGGTACCCTGGCGGTGGCACAAAAGGGTTGAACCTAGGTAAAGGTAAACTGGGCCAGGGTGGCCCACAGAATGATATGGGAGTACTGCCATGCCTTGGGAGATTCCCCTTGTCCAAATTGTCAGCAGGTTGTATGTGTAAGGGATAGGGGTGCACAGGATGTGCAACAGAGGATGGAGCTATCAAAGGTGGAGGGGGTCCAAGCAAAGTGGGAGGGGGAGGAATAGGGGGAGGAGGCATGGGGATGCTGGCGTGATGGCCTGGAGGCGGGATCCAGCCTGGTGGCGGAAAGGGAATAGTGCCATTGGGCAGGCGAAATGGGAAAGGTGGAAGAGAGGGGGGGATGGAAGGAATTGGAAAAGGGAAAGGGGTGACTGATGGGTGAGAGTTTACAGACGTGGCGGCAGGGAGAGATTTGGAGTCAAGGTGCTGAGTGGTGCTATTCACAGAGGGAAACCAAGGAGGCTGGGGCAGGGAGGACATCTCTTTGCTGGGTATCAAACCTCTAGACAGTCTGTTATTAGAGCTCTCCTTGTCTTCATTTGGTACATGAAGTCCCTGTGAGTAAGATAGAAGAAAATCACGACTGATTTATGAATGAAGCACGGCAGAAAATAACAACTAGAAGTCCTTATCCACAGCCGTAAATTTAAATACAATTAAGGAGATAAACCACACGACTATTATATCATCACTATGTCTGTGTGTAGAAGATGTGTCAAGATTTTATTTATATTACCTTGGGACATGACTCTGAAAGAGTCTGGTTCGCATTAGCCTCCCCTTCTACATATGTGAGATGAGAGAAAGGGGGAGACTGGGAGTTTCTCAAAAGGGAGGCAACAGCTTGGACTGTCTCGTCCTCTTCGTTGTCAGAGAGGGGTGTTGGACTGACATCCACTAGACCTTTGTGGGTGGGTTGCGGGCTGGTTGTGGGGGATCCACTAAGAGCTGCAGTGCAATCAAGTGAGTAATCAGAGGCAGGAGAGTATTTATCTAAGCAGGGTGACGTTGGGCTGTCCTGAGGATGTGCACCCTCCAAACCCCTTCTGTCAAAGTAGGAGGTGTCAGTGCTCTGGCTCTTTCTCAGCAACATTTCAATGCGGGAGTCCAAGCTCTCTGTCTCTTGATGGGGGCTTCCAGAAGATGCATCAACAGCAGACGGGGACGTCTTTGTTATGCACACATGGTAGTCAGGTGGGAAGGACCCTGCTGCCTGACTCTCAGCTAGGGTATCAACGCTTAAGATGCTGGGAGAGTTGCAGTTCAGAGGTAAAGCCTTAGAGGGAGTAGTGACCGCCTCCCTGAATTCCTGAACAGGAGTAGCAACATCAAAGGAAGGCTCTGTATTATTGCAAGCAGAGGATTGTGCATCCTGACCCCACAAGGCAGGCCGGTGGCTTTTTCCTGTAGTTTGCATTGGGGTAGGGAGTGGGAGCAGAGGCTGTGGTTGGAAATGTTTAAAAATGGAGCTGAAGTCTGAACTTTTGCGGGATCCCCCATGATACCTTGCAGGTTTACGATAGCAGATCTCTCGTCTTACTGGTTTGTGAACACTGTAGGTGGAGGGCTCCCCCTGGAGGACTGGAGTCGCCTGAAGGCTGGAGTAGCAAGAGTCCTGGGACAGAGGAGTCCCAGACATGCAAGGAGTACGAGGCGTTCCCTGAGAGCGTGGTGTCAGATCAAAGCAGAAAGGTGTATCGTGCCAAATACTGGAGTAGGCTGTGTCCAGAGAGAGAGGTGTGGCAATGCTGGTGGGGCTGGAAATGTTCCCCTGTCTCTGTATCAGGTTGCTGTCCTGTAGGCGACAAGAGTTGGGCAATGGTCCAAATCAATCTATTATTATATGCAATTACTATAATCTGAGAGAAAATAAGACTAATAGTAGCTTAAAGAAATGTTAAGCAATTACCGGCAAATTGTCAATTAGACTTTGAAGAGTTTGCTCATTGCTACCCACTGGCAATGTCCAAGGGGTATAGAGCCCACTTAAAAGGAGCTGGAGATATCGCATCCTGTTTTCACCTGAGGAGGGTTGTGTGTTATGGTTAATCGAAAGCTGATGACAACCAATACAAATTAAAATTTTCCTATCAAGGTGAATAAAAAGATGCATCTTGTTTGTGAAAATCAGTCTTACCTTTTGGATCGGTTTCGACATGAATAATGTTCCCCATCACTGAAGTCTGATGGAGGTGTTGAACAGTGTCTTTTGCAGCCTTCACTGAGTCAAAAATCACCTTTGCAATGCCTAAATGCTTCTTGTTCTTGGGATTGTAAAATATTTCCACTTCATCAATGTGTCCATACTTTTTGCACATGTCAGTCAAGAACCCCTCCCTTACATTGTCATTCAACCTGGAAAATGTCACTTCTTTGGGAGGAATAGGGCCAACATAACATTCATCAATCTGGAACGAAATCACAACAATAATAATAATAATTATAATCATAATAATAATCACAACAACAACAACAACAACAACAACAATGATAAATTCCACACCTTGAATTTAGGAATCAAAAGCTCAGTCCTATCATATTTGCTCCACAGGCGACAGATGCGAGGATCTCTGACTGTATCCACAGGAAACACTCCTAAGTCCTGAACCTGGGGAGGTAAACAGCTGCTAGTTTAATGGAAAACTGTTGTGGAACGTAGTAGCTATGGTAGTGGAGAACGTGTTACTACTATCTGTTTAAATAAAAATAAAAATAAAAATGGAATATCTGTGAAAGTAAATAAAACTGATTTAAAAAAAAGCTCACGGGTATGTTGAAATACTGTCCATCATAACGGTACACTTTGTAGAGTCCATTTGTCAACGCAGGGTCTATTATCAACTTGCAACTTCTCCAGGGCTGAAGCGCTGTCTCTCTCTCGGTAGTTTGTTGTTGTTCGCTTTCCATTACATTCACCAAAACCTTAAAGATATAACAAATACATGCTGCTAACATGAGATACTGCCATCTTCACCGGGGTTATTGTACCTGCTAGCTTCTTACAGCTGTTTGTCCTCCATTGTAGGTTAACACGCCCCAACAGGTGATGGATAGCATCACCTGTATCCTTCTATAAGAGATACGACTGGGTGTTGTTTAAGCTGACAAAAACACAAATATCCAAATAAAGTTTAACAAAGACAGGTTTGTTATGTCTCTCTTACCTGTACCAAAATTTCATCCTTTCATCCTCCTACATTGTGCACCTGTTGATATTGGGATTTTCGGGATTTTTTTTTTTACCGTAGGTCGTCCAGGTTTCTTTATGGATCCTTCCGCCAAGTGACGAAATGTAGTTCCTTCATACTGAGAAAACCAAAATGGGAAGGGTAAGAGGCGACAGGAATGTGGCAATTTAACGTTGAATTTTTTATGCTACCAATTAATACCTACTACCCAATAAAAATATAGACTAGCCCTATTAATAAAACTTTATAGTGAATTGATTGTACTTTATGGTATTTATCTCCTATGATATCGCTTTAACATTCCTATAATCGTCCAATAGTTTAAACCTTTGCTGTGATATCTGTATCCTCCTAAAATATGTTTTCTCTACGCTGAATAGTGATATTTTCTGTTAAATTTGAGGCGCAATTCCTAATTCATAGGGCGAACAAAACGGCAACAAAGAGCTGTGTACGAATTACGATTGTGCCTGTTTTCCTTAGGGCCTGAACCTTTATTTAAACCACATGTTATTTCAGCCTACCTACATTGGGATTTTAATTCAAGGCATAAATGTATCCATTAGGTGTCGCAATACTGCTTGTGCATTTCTACTAAGTAGACTAGAAACACAGCCCAAATCCATTAGGGAACTGCACTCCCGACTGCTAATCAAAACAGTGCATATATAAGCATTGTGAATGAAATGAAATAAAAGGAACTAGGAATACGTTCATTCTATTGCAGGAAGTTGTAGACAATGACAATCTGTCTAATACTGGAGCTGCCCTGATTGGAGATGGGGAGAAGGAGACGGTGGGACTATCAGCAGGTTTAAATCAGTTTCAGTTTCCTAATAAGCATTTCCAAGACCTCTCATCGTGGTCATACAGCCTCCTACACCATGGTGTATATAGGGTGGAGAGAAGACTATCTCTGCTATATCATCTGAAACAGGGTTTCTAGTGCAGTCACAGCCTCTGTTTATCTCTGGTTTGACTCCACACAGTCCGCCAGCTCTTGTAGTGAGTGGAAGGATCCTTTTATTATCTGTCATCCCAGAAAAACTGACCCAGAAAGGATCAGATGGTATACTAGGCAGCTAGAGGAATTCGGGGTTGTTATTGTAGAAGAGTGAGGTCGTAGGAAAACCTCCCTCCTCGTGGTTTACACTAAAGGAGTCTTTCCAGAGGACTATAGACTATAAGCTATACACAACACATTTAGACTTTGTTTACTCTACCTCTAACTCATTTGATTGGAAGTACTTCCAAATTCAAATTCAAATTTTGAACATCTGCAATAAAGTACAGAGAAACAAAACAAAAAACAATTCTCTTTCAGAAATATGTCCCATCTGTGTTTGAGACGTGCAAAGAACTATAGAGGGAAACAGTTTTGCCGAATTGTCTATGACAGTCAGTGAAAGTCAAAATTGTTTACATAGCCAAATACAGCATTGCTCACACTTTCTCTGAGGCTGCCTGGGAGACTGAACCAAATAGTGGTGCAGGGTTTTTAAAAGTGGCTGAAACATACTCTGTTTTATTTGTCTTTATTATGAAGCATTGTATTTATGAATTTAGCAAGTGTGGTATTTTCTGATATTGACAGTAGTGGAATTTCATATGGTATCAGGGTTTGGTTGAAATTCTCACTTGTTTCATTACAGATTAGATGACATTTTTCTGGAAATTTATTTCAGTTTAAAAATATGAGAAAACACATTTCCTCAGTTGAGTTATTTTACTTTTTGATGATACTGGACAACTAAATGACTTTTAACAACTATGTGAAATCCTTCTCTCAAACTTCATCATAACTTAATAACTTTCATAACCTTCGTGGATCATTACTTTATTGGCAAGGAGAAGACACCAGAGGGAAAAATCAATGCTGAGCTGTATTTAGAGCGCTCTGCCAAGGAAAATGTGGAGGACATATTCAGAGAAGCTACCAAGCGAGCCCTGGTGACAACAAGAAAATAAAACAAAGTCATTGAGAGGAGAGGTTTTGTGTTCCCTCTTGTAATACCTGCTCATGGCCTTCTGCTTCATCACCTCCCACTGAACATATTCTGAGGCCATTTCTGGCTTCCGACTGATACGACTCTCAAGCTGCAGCTCCAAGATGTGTTCTGTATTTTTTGCTGCTACACCCTGACACATTTCCTGTGTGGTTTTACTTCTAACTTCCCAAATATTAACTTGAGTCCATCATGACTTAATTTGTATGAGAGTAGTGGTAGACCTCAAGTTTTGTTAAGTTTAGAAAAACATGTTTTCCTTTTATTCTACAGTATGAGTGATCCACAGGAGGTACTTTTCAAAATATCTTTCCTGATTTATAAACACAATCTTTATATAAAAATGTTAAAATTCACAATTCATCACAAAGATGTTTTTATTCACCAAATTGTCAAAATAAATCCTGTTGAATCTTAGCAGGTCAAAAAGTTACAACTTACTGACCTGCTAATAGAACACAGATAAACCAGCAAACATTTAAACACTTAATGTAATACAAGATTGAAAACCCGCTTAAAAAGGTGTATTCACACAAGCAGTGAAACTTCTGTATATAAGTTAGACAAAAATATCATCAAAATGTTATCAATTACACAAGAAGGCACTGCTATCAACACATTGATGATGTCCTTGGTATTATATAACTTGGATTTCATTAAAAAATGAATAAAACCACATCTTTGATATAAAACACCACAAGCGTGCCATAAGTTGCTGAGTATGTACATGTACACAACAGTCAATGATTGTACCTTTTTGAATCAGTAACTACCTTCCTTTATCCCCCTTTTGCAAGTCTCCAAAAAGCAGCAGCATGTAAGGTCACATAAACAATCAGTGGATAAGTGTAATGACTATTTAAGGAATATGGGGAAAAGTATGGTCAAACTACAGTAAAAGTGTGGAAACAATAGGCAAGGCACTCAGGGGGGGAAAATACTCAAAATAGGGAAGGGAGCCGCCAGTAATGCAAAGATATCAATATCCTTTGGGTACCCGAAAACAAGTTTGGAGTCACAATTTTACAAAAGCCAAAAATAATGAGACGGCTATGAAGGGCCACGTGGACACAGACACACAACACGGTTTGGCTGCAATGGCTTCTTCATTAACAGGAGGATCCCAGCCCAAGGATTTTAAAGACAGAAAGAAAATATACATGATAATCCTGAGCTGATATTTTTGGATTGCTCCCGGCTTCTTTCCCTTTTTGATCACTTTTTGTCCCCTAAACATAAACGTTGTTTTCAAACTACAGTAAAGCACTTCAGCATGTGCCATAGTACAATCACAAAAAGATCACGCTGTATAGTCCACGCTCACATCATATAGAACACACAGAGCGCATAAACGTGCTCAAGCTTGAAAACTACAACAAATAAAAAGTAACAAACTTTTAAACATTTTCTTTGGAATACATTTTCCATATTTATCAGCAATATTTCTTTCATCAAAACCAGTAATCAGATTTATGCATTGTAGTATAACCTTGAGTCGTAAGAGCAATGCTAAATCGAGCAAATCTCTCTACACAGTTAGAGACTAACTGAATGAGTTCTCTGAAAGTAGAAGTCTTAGTCGCACACCTCTTCATGCTCAAGATGCGTCCCTTTGTAACTCAGTTTGATTCCCACCAAACCCATGCAAAAATGTATTCACTCACTTTAAGGCACTTTGGATAAAAGTTCTCCCTGATTGCCATATATCTAAGCTGCCTCAGACTGTAGAGAGGAGGAGAACACACACATATGCTATTTGTTTCCTTGTCATCACCTTTGTTCTGGTATGGCGCTAAATACCAAGTAGCTGTACTTTCTTCAAAGTACTGTATTTGTATTGTGTGGCTTCAGGACAGACAATTCTTAGGCTGTAAGAGCTCCTCAGATATGGGGGTCATGCAAACCGTTGTCATGCAGACATGTAAACAGTTCAGAGAACGGAAATATCTTGAGTACTGGCCTACTGGGTAAGGGAAAGGAAAAGGGCATTTTGATTGTGAGATTATAGACAAACTTTTCACACACCGCGGAAATAACAGCTAATTATAGTTGTAGAGAACAATAAAAACACATTTTCAAAAAACCTTCCCAGTACAGTGAGTTTGGACGTCTGCATCAGATAAACTTTATATTACGGTTCACTAATTAATACTTAACTAGTAATTAAGCATTAACTAACCATGTGCCAACTAATAGTCATGATTAGTTACTAGTATAAGTCAGGCAGGAGGAGTTTTATATGCATATATCATATTTCATTGCAGACATAAGAACTACTTTATTATTTAGAGAGAGCCTAATATCAGATTTCAAATTGTGTCTCTATTTCTATACATGTATAATTAAAGATGATTAATGTAGAGGTTAAATGTTGATTATATTTGAGTGGTTACATTTATTGAAAAATCCATTGTTTTGTATGGGCTTTTTCAGACTAACTCCAGTGAAAGCACCAAAACTGGACATGGGACATTCCTGAGACCCATCCAATCAGGCAACAAAATCTAGAAAACTGAACAATATGGGACCTGATGTTAGTTACTGGTTTGTTAATCATTCAATAATCATTAGTTTATTAGTTATTGATGATGCAGCAGGCACTAATATGTTAACACGTGGTTAGTTAATGCTTAATCGCTAGTTAATTAAGCATTAGTTAGTAACCGTACTGTAAAGCATTATCAATAAGCTCGAGTTGTACTGAGACCTAATGCGTTGTCAAAGGGGAAACAACTGCTTCCATAATTTCGGTATTCCACTGGCTCGGTCACACTAGATAGAAGTCAAGTCTGCACACTGGGAACTCCATTAATACACCTTTTACCGACTGAATGTTTTGATCCAATGTGGATCTTCCTGAGGTCACAGTTTTGACCTATGAGTGGAGTTCTAGTGTGGGTGATTAGGCCACCCATCCATGGGTGTTTAAAGTTCAACAACAACACAACACTTTGTCAAAATGTGTCAGTAAAAGGACATAATTCTATATCCACATGGTGACATAAATAGCTCTCCCCTTTAAAATATCAGTGGCACCATCGTTATGCCTATTTTAAATTTAAACTAATCTTGCAAGTGAAGCTGTTAAACTGTACATCTGTGTCATGTGAACTATGTCAGTAGTTATATTTATAAAAAAGTATAACAGATTGCCACCATTTAAATCTCTATGGCATTTCACACAAGTGCCTGTCAGGCTTTCTGGGTTCAGCCTTGAGGTGAAACTATCATGATGCTATTACACAAGCTGGTGAAACATTACGGCCCAGATTGACGGACAATTATTTACCTTGACAAGATTCAAGGTAAAACTATATCCATAAGATACAAAGTGCAGAAGACAATGAACATGCAGTCTCCAAAAGTGGTTTGAGTCAAAACCTACGACGTATGACAACTGTAACTTGCAATTACACTAAAAGCATTTGAGGAATCTTATTCCTATTTGAAAACACTTTCATAGGTTTCACAATCAAAATACTGCTGAGAGTCCTCTGCTCTACCTCAGCATCGTCAGGGGAAATGGACGGAGGCCTGCAGGTCATCGTTCTCAGCCCTGTGGTCCAGCTGGTTCTGCAGCCGGATAACCTGCTCCAGCTCCCGGATCTGCCGGTCCGTTTTGTGGCTGACCAGCGTACGGTAGAAGTGAACAGCAAACACAATGAAAACAATGCCGAACGGCACCATGATGGAGGTGGAAGCGATGGCCGCTGCCTTGCCAGGACTGATTTTGCCGTTTTTTTCATCTCCTTTGAGAGGTAAGAACTTCACCCAGCACAAGAGCACCACTTCAGTCAGGAAAAGGAGGGTGCCAATGACCGTGGAAAAGGCCCAGGCCAGCTCTATGTGGTGGTGCATGCGCTCGTGGGGAGATTCATTCACAGAGTTAAGGTTGTGAACGTTACTGACGGCCTCCAGATTAGGGAGGATACAGGTGCTGATCATGAGGGCAAAGAGGTGCACTGCAACCAGAATTGTGGTACAGGCACTAAAGGCTATGAGCAGCCCTGGAGGATACACATCTTCTGTCTCCAGCTGTGCCTCCACCATGGCAACCTGAGAAAAACAGACAAGAAAAATGCTCACATTTGCAGCAGGGTCTAGAGCCTACGTTCACATAAATCCTTATCAGGTGTTATTTTCACAACAGTAATCACTTCTCTCACTCTTGTTTAAAAGGTGCACAGGTCATTTTGAAATGAGCAAGAACGTACACCGTGTGGTCCTACACTGTTTAACTTAACTTTAACTTCAGGCTGTATCCCTTTCACACCAGACTGGATCAGTAAAGTAAAGAAGGTGCATTTGCGTGTCCTGTGCCTGTAAGGCTGCTAATGCAGTGGCGTCCGGGGACACCCAGGGGTCCTTGAGGAGTTTCCAGGGCATCCCCAGCAAAAAGGGGAATTTCACAAGAGGTGGTTACAGTGAGAGTGTGTGTAGAAATTACTATTTTGATCATAAGTTTCACTCCCTCTGTTGGTATCTCCCCACCTACATCATAGGCAGTTATAGCATTCAGTACCAGTTCCATGTAACAACATGAACAACATCAGATGTGGTTCCTTCCTCGGGGCTGGTGGTATAAAGAGGTTTGGGAGCCCCTGTCGTAAAACATGATGAGTGATAATGATGCACTACAGAGGATCAATCTGCGTCACAAACTTATATCCGGTTTATGTCGACGATATTAGTGAGTGTGCAGTCATGCAGCTGTTGGTAACGGGGCGCAGTTACTGTAACCGGGGATCAGTGAAGTCAAAGGCAACTTACCATTGCGAATCCCGATAAAAGAGCCGAAGTGCGACTGGTGGCTTTTAATTTGGCTCGACTCAAGTAGAGTTTTCTCCACGACAGAGCCTGCATGGAGTGTTCGTTCAAACTCATTCCGAAAGTTGTTCGACTAAGTTGTTTTTATATAAATATAAATGAATACGTAGTTTTCAACCTGACCGGCTCCCAGGACAACACTCGGTGTAGATAAACAATGCACGTCCGATGTGAGGTATAACTAGTGTAGCGTGAAATAGACACAAGGCATGGAAATCAAACTCTGACATAACTTTCCTGCAACAGCTGACTGTCAGAGGCTATCAGGAAACAAGATACCCACAATCCAATGCTCCTCACAGACGCAGTAGCAGTTCGCCACCACGCGCAAACCCTTACCTCACGCTCAACTAACCGTACCAATCGTACCGTTTTCTCTTGCATCCCAAACTCCATTCAACCATCCAGCCTCATGTAACAGCTGTAATGAATCGTTAGGGTGCTCTGGTAAATTCGGCAGACACTGAATCCACCAAGCAGGACTTTATCTCAACTAATGTACAACTTTTAAAACTGATCCCACTGCTCGCTACCGCCCTCCACGGTGTAGTGGAAGACGATTGTGCAAATAACAGGCGAGTCATAAAAGATGTAATTGTACAGTAATCCTATAACAGCCTACATTTTAGGGGGACATATCACAGCAAAGCTATAAGTACCTATACTAATATTATAAGAATATCATGTCAAGATTATTTTATAGCCCTTTATCACAAACAAGCCTCACAGGACTTTACAAGCCAACAAGGACAAGCTGATAGACCATCAGATTTATGACACATCTGTTATCAATTCCCGATCGCATTATGACAATTACGATGTTTACAGAACATGATAGGAGATTTTTTAAAAATACCATAAATTGCGATAATGTCACTATAAACTGACTACTGAGCTCCACAGACACACTAGAAGACCCAACAGGAATATTATCACTATTGAATACTAAAGACATTATGAGTCCCTATAAGAATATCATGGGAATAATAATATATATATAATATTATTATATTATTATATTATATTATATTATTATATTATTTTTTGTTTGTGTGTTTGTTTCGACCACACTATTTGAACCATGCACACCATATGTGGGGCTAAATAGTGGCACTTAAAGTGTCCAACAAACAAAATGGATGGATTTAAGTGGTAACTCATAACCTCATTTGAACATTTTTCAATATTCACTCTCTGAGTTATCATAATAGCCATGGGGGATGATCTATATCAAGAAAACAGAAACCAGACTAGACTTTCTGTCCATCACATTGTTTGTATAGATATTAATCATATCTGTTCCTTTTGTGATAATGATGACAATATGAAACACCGGTTTCTATTCCTGCGAAACATGACATGACATACAGTTATGAAGGAAAGACACAAACATAATAATTCTCTAAATCCACTGGTGGTGAAGTCATGGGGAGAAACTCAACAGAGCTCTGAGAGCCGCCGCCCAGATCCTCTCCCTAAACTCCTGGAGGGACTGAACTGTTATGGATTTTCCCAGCCAAGACCTCAGGGAGGCACCAACCTCATCACCACCTCACCAACTGCACCACTGTTGGCAAAAAGGTGGAGACAGAACAATGGTCACCTGTTATGGAGGCTAGACCATTAGTCAAGCTCCCACTCCTCACAGTAACCTCCTTGACAACTACAAACATTAAAAAGACCTTTTCACATGTGCAGGCAGAGCAACAGACATCTTAAGAGTCCCATCAAGGGGGCATTACAAGCATAGACAAGTCAGGGCTCCCAGGAAAATTAAAACTGTGGTGCCTGCAGTTTGGATTGTTGCCTTGGTTGATGTGTGAGATCCCCCTGTCTAAGGTAGAAAAGCTAGAAAGGTTGGTTAGCTCATTCACTAGAAAATGGCTTGGAGCCCCACATTATCTAGCCTGACAGGTGAGTGTGCCAAGGTGAGTTTCTCAGGCAAAACAAGGGCAATGGGTGAATTGGGAAAGTGTAGAAAAGAGAAGACTGGGGTGGAGAGAGTTGTGGAGTTTTGAGGCAAACCAAATTAGATTCGCTATAGGGGCTACTTATGATGTGCTGCCATCTCCCCAAAGGTGTAGTCAGTGGAGAGGTGAGGATGCTGCCTGCCTGTTGTGTTCCAGCGTCTGTATGCTTAGGCTGAGCAGCACTCAGAGCCTGAAGATGAAACTGGAGCAACATCCAGGCCACAAATGTCCTGCCATCAGTGAAAAGCTCGGGACTACTACCAGGGTGCTGGTTGTGACCCTGAGCTCTCTGCAGAAACACCTGACGGTCAGCTGGGAGGAAAAGGGGAGAGACGGAGTTGGAGGAAGTGGAAGAGAAATGGAAAATCAAAAACTTTGTCTAGACATGTAGATACATCACATTACATTTTTTAAAATTGAAATTAACAGTAGGAAATGGTGTAAAATGTGTATAGATATGTGGTGTTATGTGTATATAATAGAGGCCTATTTTATATTTTGTTATTGAGGTTAAGTTTGAAAATTATGTATTATTGAAAATATCTACATAAACATCTATTAATAGCACTATAACTACTATATATAACTATTGTCGTGCAGGATCAGTAATTCATCCCTCCTGCATTATTATAATGACAGAGCATGATGACGTAACAGTACTGATGAAAAACATATTAATGTCTATAAATATGTTGTAAGTGTACGAGTGTGGTGGATGTATTGTTAAAGTGCTCTACTGCCACCTGCTGATGTGATGTGTGAACTACAGAATTCAGTCTTGAGCGTTCTCACATGTCTGCATGTTGGCCCTCAAGATGTTCAGTGGCCTTTTGAAACCTGTCAATCAAAATGCTCCGACAAATAAAAACAGAGTTCTACCACTGTCAGCCTAGGTCCCGCCTCATTTTGGTTACTCTGCGTTTACACCACGTCTTCACGACTGCTCTTTTCAGTTTGACAGGGTGTAGGGTGACTGCACTCCAGAAGAGGGCGGTATTACAACATGAAAATGCATGTCAACCGCCAATAAACTGCAAGGAGAAGAAGACGAAAAGCCGAAGAAAAATGGCTTCTCCTGTTGGATGTGAACACTATGTGCGCAACTGTTTATTGAAAGTGAGATACTTTTGAGTTTTACAGCATAAATTAACTTTATGGCCTCAATGGTGCCATATTTTCTGGTGAAAATGCCACATTATAACCTAGCTGCTAGCTAATCGCTCAGCTGACACATGCTAGCAACCGCCCACAGCTAATGTAATATTAGCAAGGAAGTTAGCTAACTGACTAGCAGGTACGAGATATTTGTATACTACCCGGCATATTTCTGTCAAACCATTTGTTTGTTTCGTTTCGCATGTCAGCTTTGCCTATCATTGCTAGCCTTTGGCCAATTAGCTTCATAGCTAGCATAGGGAAAAGGCGATTGCTTTAAAGTTTATTGGGAATTGGAGTGATAGGTCCATCAGTTAGCCTGTCCGTCACACGTCCGTGGGCTAACAAACTTACATTGACGTGTCCTAACGATCACTTTTCGTACATCAGTCGGGAAAGGAAGTGAATGTAGCTCGTTTGCTACAAAGTTTTGTAGTAACAAACAACACAGGCGGCAGTGTCAGCGGCCCTACCATGTGATTATGCTTCATGTAACGTTAGGCTATCTACCATTCCCTCATTGCATTGTTTCATCCTCGTCAGGCACCTTGCTGTGGCAAACTGTACGTGTGTCGTCTCTGCCATGACGCAGAGGAGAACCATCAAATGGACCGCTTCAAGGTCAGGGAGGTGCAGTGCTCTGACTGTCAGACAGTGCAACAGGTAATCATGTGAGAGAAACAGCTGCATAGAGATCAATATTTGTTTTGTTCCAGCTCTCAATCCTGTTTATTCTTTTTGGCTCGTCCATGAAGTTACTTTTGGTAGTAAGGGAAACTGAAACTTTGTTGTTAAAGAAATAAATGTATGCATCATTCTCTTAGGCACAGCAGACCTGCCAGCAGTGTCATGTACAGTTTGGGGAGTACTACTGTGATATATGCCACTTGTTTGACAAGGATAAGAAGCAGTACCACTGTCAGCCCTGTGGAATATGCAGGTGAGCAACAGTACTGTTAATAACCTTCTGATATGGCAACATTTTGACAATTTTCGTACTTTTTGACGGTACACCAATATTTGACTGTATTTGCTTTTTTCCAATGCAAAGTAATCACAACTCGAGATACCAACCACTGAGTACACCTGTAAACACATTGTTGATGCCAGTATGGTAATAATGCATACCCTTGTATGGAACCATATAGGTATACTTAAAAATATGTTATGATACTAAGCCCTGGTAGGATTACTTCAACATGAACAAGATACCAATACAGCATAGGTACATCCAGCAATGATACTCATATTTGGGGACCAAATGTACAAATTTATCAAAAGATAAAGGTATGTGGAAAAAAAATTAATTTTCTTGACGTTAATTCAAGTTTAACTTTCAAAGAGTGAAGACAAGATGTTGTGTTGGTTTATTTTGACATTTTAATAATAAATGTCTTTCTACACTACTTTGCATCACTTCACTGGGTTTAGCACTATGTGATAATATATGCTGAAATGTAAAAGTGCTAATGCAAAAATTCAAGTAAACATCAGCCAATAATGTAAGTGTTGCAGTATTTTTTGAGGTGGTGCTACAATGCGTTGGAGAAACTCACTAATCACAGTCTTGGCATGTCAGCTGCTAACAGCCATTTACATGTTTTCTATGGAATGATGTATTGCTTGACACACATGTCCATGCAATGACTCTGGGTTTTGACACCTACAGGATCGGGCCACGGGAGAAATATTTCCATTGTGAAAAGTGTAACCTGTGTTTAGTCAGTGATCTGCGAGGAAACCACAAGGTGATTGTTATTCTGTACCTATTGTGATCTACCCAGATCATATGTATCATTCTTAATGAACAAGTGATTACGTCACTATATTTGTATTATTATTGGTAATAATAATAGTAATAATTATGTTCCATTGTTTTATTTGTTTCAGTGTGTTGAAAATGTTTCAAGACAGAACTGCCCAGTGTGTATGGAGGTACTGTAAGATATTAAGCATTAAGGGATGGGATGGCGAGGGTTGTTTGGTTTTGATGTATCCCTGTATATGTGGTTATTTGTTTCCATTCAGTGTTAATACTGTTGTGTGAACTGTTTTCTTTACAATTCAGGATATCCACACTTCCAGAATAGGAGCTTCCATTCTTCCATGTGGCCATCTTCTACATAAGTATTTCTCATTATTTTCTATATACTATGAGTGTAGGGCTGAGGAATATGGCCAGAATATGACATTATTTCACAGAATTTGATTTCTCAATAATAATTATACTTGAGGAAAAGTACATTTGTCTAGGACATTGACCTAGTTCACACAGGTGTCTCCTCCATTCAGATTGTTTGCTTTTTATACTGTGCTTCCAGGAAAAATGGACAAAGAAATGGTCAAAAATAGATATGATAAAAAGACCTCATCAAGATGTTACCGACTATTTTATTAGAAACATGAGCATTACAACAAGCATAACTCAAGTAACCAGTTAACATGTTCACACTCTTTCCTCTGCAGGACGTGCTTTGATGACATGGTCAGAACTGGGTATGTCTCATAAGTCTTTTTGGTAATGTAAAATAAGCATTAACCATTAATGAAAAGGTCTTGTTTCAAAATAAGATTTTCTCCAAGGTACTTTGTAAAGGATAGTAGGTCCTTGGCTGACAAATTGATACTGTTTGGAAATAAACTTTATTGTAATAATTGTGGCCAATGTGTCATTTTTCCTTCTTGGTCTCAGTGCGTATCGCTGCCCTCTGTGTATGCACTCTGCCTGGAACATGGAGGACCACTGGGATCAGATGGACAAAGAGATCACCCAGTCACCAATGCCCACTGAATACCAGGATGCTACTGTCAAGGTAGGACCTCAGTACAGAGATTTTAGCTCTTAAGGTTTCAACACCGGATAATGTGCTAGACATATTTGTCTATTTCCTTGATTAAGTCCTTGTGTGCTAAAAGAGACTACTGGTCTTTGAGACTCCATGTCATCTGTAACATGATCCTGATAATAATTTTTAAAAAAAAAATAAAAAAAAAGATTAAAGGTAGGATTGGATAACCCAATCCAGATCCCAATCTGAATGATCAGAATGTCATTTGTCAGTTTTGAAAAACCCAATTTTCAGGTTTCATCCAATCTGATTACTGAAATCCCATCAAAAGATTTTAATAACTGGGCCCTGAAGACTGTAAATTGTGTTACGTGTACTCAGGGGAATTCGCATTACACTATTTCTTCCTGCCTGGTTGTAGATTATATGTAACGACTGCCAAGCCCACTGCACAGTGCCTTTCCACGTGCTGGGGATGAAGTGCAGCGGCTGTGGCTCCTATAACACGGCCCAGGATGGTGGACTCATCCAGCAGCCTCAGCGACAGCAGCCGGAGCCGGACACCGTGACTGAGGCAGAAACAGACACTGAGCCAGAGCAGCAAGATCAACCTGAGTGACCCACGCCACATTAGGATTACACGCCAACCTCACTGACCCATGACACATTTACATTTTAGCCATTTCGCTGATGCGCTTTACTCAGTGTGACTTACATTGAGTGCAGTAGAATAAGATTAAATTCCTAGATTGTCGTTATTACAAGAAACCAATAGTAAGAAGTGCATGCATCAAAGCTACAGTGCCCAGAAAATAGATGTAATGAATGAGGATCTCACCCCAACTTCAGTCCTTTAGACAAGCACCTTAAGGAGACTTTTAGCAGCATTCAAAAGGTTTTCCCTGGAGTTTTTATTGTGAGAAATTGTCTACAGCCTCTTGTTAGCCTTTATTGGTAATACTAGTGAAGGTCAGTGCACATCAGAACTGTTTGTCTAAAAGTCACATGCAAGTCTTTTCAAACAGTTTGATTGATCTTATTCCACACTTGATGGAAGTAAGCAGAATGTCTTGTAAGAGATTTTAATCTTTGACACACAGCCAACAAATACTAACAGGATGCTGCAGCCTTTTTCCCACAAGCATGACTCCTGTGTGAAAACATTTTGGATAAAAGGTCTTGGTTAGTGGCTTATCTTGAATGTTCCCTATCCTCTCCCTCTCTATTTGTCCCATGTACAAGCCTATAACAAAAAGTAGACTGATACAGTGGCTGGATACTGTTCATTTCACTCTTTCACTCTAGTGTTGAGGTTTATGTTTCTGGGACAAAACTATCCAGATATGTCCTCATAAATCCCTTGCTGATCCTTCTTGACAGTACACAGTGGCTTGATTTTCCACTGTGGTCTGATATGAACTTTCATTGTCATTATACATTGACATTTTGCAGTCAGTTGTGGTTTGTTTGAATTATTTTCAGAGAGCCGGTGGTACAAGAAGCTCCACCAAAATGTTTGTCAGAAACAAATGGAAGTATAAACTATCCTCAGCCAGAAGGGCAACATGATTAACAGTGAGGAAACCTTGCTGCTTCAAGTTCAGCAGAGTTTGACAGACAAGCTTTTGATGAAAATCGATGCTACAAGTGATAAAATGTACAGAACAAAATTCAAGAGACACAGAACACACTGGCATTTTGAGATCCAGATATAATCAGACAGTGGGCTGCATGCCGACCTTGTTGAAACATTCACCTGGACTGTTATTGGAAGGTGCATTATCAAATCTGTTAAACTAGCTGTCTGTCTGAAGCCAGCTAATACAAGTACAGTATGACCTGACTTTTGGCAGTGGAAATGGCCTTGATACCTTGCCTATTCTTTAAACTCAGGTAAAGAAAGTGTAAATCCTGTATCAATTTAAATTGATTAAATGTAGTTCTGAAAAGATCTATTAACTATTATGTTTTAACTCATACACGTATTGAATTGATAAGTTAAGACAATGAATAATGTTTGCCAGAACAACGCCTACAGTGTTTCCATCTTATACTGGCCTTATCCATACCTAATTCCCATTAGGCTGGTGGTTTTGTTTACCTTCATTATGACAGTAAAACAAACTCCCAATAAACATGATTGTGATAAACATTGTTGTATTTTTGTATTCAGAACCATTCATTGAACATCAATACATAGCTCTGTGATCTTGAGGGTATTTTTAAGATACAAAACAGATTACACTGCTCTACAGATAAATACATTTAAGCTGTTAGTCATGGTATAGATTTGTTGTTTGGGGAGACAACTGCATCATCAAACTAGTATTTTACACTTCAAAACCAGCGTTTCCTCTTCATTCAGCCATGGTGTAGCACCACAATAAGGAAATTACCACTGCTAGAGGAAATACAAAATCAAAATAGTTTAATACAAACAAGTGTAGTCCTGATGTTTACAATGCATGTCATCACAAAGTATCCAAAGAACATTTTTTAGCACTCAAAACTCCATAAATCCATAACGTGGACCAAATGAGAAGGTAGAACCAAAACTAAAATTACCCCCCAAGCACCAAGGATACAGTTAATGCAAAATCATCACAGTAATAGGTTATTAGGTCATTGGTGGAAATCAAATCTGTCAGTTTCTAAGCTACTAGCTATCTCCTCTAGGTGGGTCCGGCTCAGGCGTGGTGCACTGGAGAGTTAAAAAAACTGGGACACCAGTCATGACCTCTGCGGTGCCGACTGGGATTGGCTGAGGAGGGGCTGTGGGGAATGGTGGCGGCGTTGGTTCGATGCTGTCTGGAGAGTGGGAAGGAGTGGCACCCTGGGGGAAAACTTGGTATGTGGCGGTGGTGATTGGTGGTTGGTTTCTGCCAGTGCCATCGACACTCATGGTAAAATCGGTCTCTGTAAGCACCGGGTGTTGTGAGCCCTCCATATCTGGCAGAACATGTGCGATATCAGCATTAATGGAGTCTTGTGAAGGATCAGAATCAGGCATATCCTGAGATATGTCTATGCCAAGGGATGTTTGTGAAGGATCACTATCTGGCATGAGTTGCGATGGATCAGTGTCAGTGGAGGTTTGTGGGTCCTCAGTATCCGGCAGGGGTGAGGTGTTGGTATCTAGGGAGGGGGGCCAGGGCCCAGATTCTGTGGAGGTGAGGGGGGCTGCCGTGTCCGGGGGGTCAGTCTCCTCCATAGCGTTGGGTATGTCTGTCTCCGTTAATGCCGGCTGCTGGGTTGTCTGCAGTGGCTTTGCATCAGTTGCAGTCTCCTCTGATGAATTGGATTCACTGGACACCGACGACTTGGATGAATCCTCTCCTCCATGTAGAGAGACCTGTTATTGTGTTAAGGAATAGGCATTCAAAAACATACACAAAACATTGTTACAAGTCCTCTTAGATTGTATTACAGTGGTAATAGATTGGTAGCAGGATAGTAGAGCTACTCACATGTTTGGATAGTGTTACAGTCACCATGAAGATAGCACAAATTGTCGTCCTTAGAATCGCCATTATTGTCTTCTGAAATAAAGTTACTTCTGTCATACACACTATACTGACCACTTGTGTTTTTATGCATTTGAAGAGTTTCATCCCAAAATGAAGAATCCACCAGTTGATCAAATGTGAAACCTATTCTGAAAAAATATTTCTAGCATGAAAGTGAAATTATTTAATATGACCAAAGTTATTAGGCATCTTGAGCCCTTTACTTAATATTTTACTTACTGTTAGTATTTTATTAGTATGAGAGCATGTACTTATCTTTATTTTTAAAAAACATTTGTTTGTTATTCGGCCTACCTTGATAGTTTGAATATCCTCTTATCCCTTTTCAGCATAGAGTGTTATGGTTACAGCCAAAGTAATTGAGATTTGATGTCTAGTAAGTTTCTCATGAAGCCTATTAGAGCTCATTTGTTGTTAGTCTTGCATGTAGAGTAGGACTTGTGAATTGGGAATCTTTTTATATGGCTGTTGAGATGTGTGGGTACCACAAAATGCCACTCTAATTCATCGCTGGTTCTAATTCATCGTTCAGATCCCTAGCAATACACACTTCACTTCTGACTGTCCTATCACAATTAAGACTAAAACAACCCAGACACACTGAAATTAGAGAGTACTAAAGAATTCGCACAGGGGATGAAGAGAGTAAATATACCAGAAGCATGGAGTCATAGGCAAAGTAAACATGTTTTTGTGGTTTTGGTTTGAACAATGGGAAGAATTAAATTTAGATCATTTAAATGCATGCCATTACAACTCCGCCAAGCCTTGTCATGCAGACTCATCGTGTTGACAGCACAAAAGAAAAGCCTTTGAGGAAAGCTGCCTTACTTGGAAATGTTTGAGAAAACGTGTCTTTGATCTCCTTTAATCAATATCCACGTATTTCATAGAATTATCTCTGGTAAACAGCTGAATATGAAGACAACAGAAATCAAGTGACCCCAGCAGAGTTTATAACACAACACATTTTTAGTAATGAAAGAAATTTCAAAGTATATTGGAACTATATTTGGCTTCCACTAATTTCTCTAACTGTAAACCCTTAATTCAGACATATACCCCCACACCTACATTCAGTATTATTCATTGACACTTGGTTGTCTGAGGATTGAGCTCAGAAAGAGTGTTTTGGATCAGCAACCTCTGAATGTCTGCAGCAGTCTCACCAGCCTCAGGACCATGCAGGTATCAGGACCCCTGGTGATGATCATGGGCGAAACAGATGACTCAAACTGTTGGGGATTTTCACCACCTGAGGCCTCACCCCCCAGGTCGATGCCAGAGACGTCCCCTTTACCTCCCCCAGCGCCCGCAATGCCAATCCTCTCAGCAACTTCAGGAGGATATACAAAGAGGGGTCCCCCTGTTTGTCTCCCACCTGACCCTTGCCCAGCCCCTTGACCTCCCCGTTGCTCGGCCCCTTGCCCTGCATCTGGACTTTGTTCCCTATGAAATATAAAAATAGGTATGTTAGGCAGACCAGAATTGGAGCTCCATGCTTGGGCACCAGAGGTTGAGGCACCTTCTTTGCAGAGGTGTCAGTGAAAACAAAGATGGGAGGTGCAGGCTGTCTGGGAAGCTCACCAGGCTCTGTCCTCACGTATGGAGTCTGAGGGTTGGGGAGGGGGCCGAGGGGGAATGTAACTTTGACCAGGTCGTTGGGGGACGACAGAAGGTGCAGGGAGGTATTGAAAGGTCTCTCTATCTGGACTAACTGGAGGGTTTGGGGGCGACCTTGCAGATGGCGACCTTGGTTTTGACCTCTGGTGACTGGTACGGTCTGGCAGCACATTTTGGAGGGTCTTCAATTCTGAAGGTGGGAATGAAGAAGTCGTAGTGTATCTCAGGCTGCTCAAAGGGTCCAAATGACGGATATAACCAATAAGGTCCTCCTCCAAATTGTGGCATCTTGAAAAATACATTTTGTATTTTGGAGTAACAAAACTGGAAATGCTTGTGGAATCAGTCCTATGACTATAACCAGTTCAATCAGACAAAATCTTAACTTACTGGAAAACTGATGGAGACTTCAACACAGCACAGGAAAACTCATTGCCATCCTTCTGTTGTATAAAATGACTCCACACTGCCTGTACACAACGGAGTCATAACAGAAATAAGTTAACCAATGGGTCAAATCAGTCGATTTTACAGTTTGTATTTTTAAAGTATCCATTACTGTTAACATTTTCTAACAGTATGCTGAACAAACTCACTGGCATAATAGTAGCACAACGTAGTATTCTAAGTTATCACTAAACACAAGTCACCAAATTAACTCTGGCAAAGTGGCAGGTAAGAAAACCTTATTTCATTACCCTAAGCGGACGTCCAAGCTTCAGTGTTGTACACTACACAGGTACGCTCTAACAGCCTTTTAAAAAGTAGAAATATTAGGGTGTGAACAAGTTAAATGTTCCTCAGCTGGAACAAAAGTGTTTTTTTTTAAAGCCATTTACCGACAGGCACAACTGTGGTGTAAGATAAGGAGTGGAGGCACAACCATCCGCTTTGCCACAGGAATGCTTAATATCAGATAAACACAATACAGACTATACAAACATTAATGGTAGTGAAATTACTTCCAAATATGGAAAAATTACTTGATAATTCAGTATCTACAGTATAGAAGAACTGGATATTTTATCAACAAAATATCAGGGGACACTTTTTAGATGGTCCTTCCTACCTGTCCAGTCATGGCCCTTGATGTAGTCTATTGGAAAACAGGCATGTTGTGTGGGAAATCTTTAGTATTTAGCCGTATCATTCTGGATTTTCAAAATTCATGCAGATAAAATATAATGCTGGGGCGTCCTGGTAACTCAGTGGTCTGGGGCAGGTACAATGTAACTGCAACATCATGGGTTCAAATCCAGCCTGGGACCCTCATCGCATGTCATTGTCCCGCATATCTCTCTATGGTCCAATGCCGTCAACGGTTTAACTGGCCCTTTATAAGTGGAACAAGTTGCATGATCCAGGGCCCATGAAACCCATAATGTTTAAAATAATGCCTGGTCAATCTCAAAGACATTTTACTAAATTCCTGAAAATTCTTTTTGAAGATACAAAGCAGCAGCAATAACTACAGAAAAACCACACCCATTAAGAGTGTATAAAAATGCTAGGGTGACATGTACAGTGGGATCCAAAAGTCTGAGTCCACTACCAGGATCTGCTTGTTTATCATTTAAGTTTTTTTTAACCTATTTAAGAATATATTTAGAACTGATTTTGTTTGCACACTATTTGATAAGGTTCTCTCAAATTGTCACCATACATTTCAAACATTAACATATGTATGCTCCTAATAGTGTGAATTGTTTGTTTTAACAATCAATACTAGATAGACCAAATTAATATGGTCCTCTATGAGTTATAGACGATTAGCAAACTGTGGCCTTACAGGGAGTGTAGCAGTTTCCAAACCACTATGACAGCAAGTCTGAACTAAACGTTCAGACTTGGCCCAAGGCAGCATGGACCAAACAAATAGTCACTGTTGAAGACGGGAAGAAACTTGTTTACAGATTAACCAAAATTTTAACTTTACGGTTGTGAGGAGAATGCTGCATCAGAGATTAATGCAACAGTGCATAAAATCTACAGTCAAACATGGTGGTGGAAATATTCAGGTGTGGGTTGGTGACTTGCACAGGATCAACTACACATTGAAGATTCATTTTCCAGCAGGACAATGACCCTAAACATGCATTGAAGCTATGCCAGGCCTATTTGAAGACCAAGGAAGCGCAAGGAGAGCTGATTTCCATGGCTTTCCCTCCACAGCCACAAGACCTCAACATTGGAAACATTTGAAAAGGCGAAACATACTGTAACATGAAAATGTATGTAATCTTGTATCATTTGTTTCCGATAAATCTTTGAAAATAGTTCTTGGTAGTGGACTCAGACTTCTGAACCACACTGTACATGCATAGCACATTTTGACAAAATGAAACAAGTTGTTTTGCCATTGGTGGTCTAACTGAGGAGTGCACAATACTGAAATAACTTCACAGGAAAAAAATGGAAAAGGAGACATGTTTATTGAAACAAACAAGTAAATAAATCAGCCTGAGTCCACAGAAGGCACCACGTCCTGTAAAAAAAAGCCACAGTCATCCCACAAGAACAGTAAAATAAATTGAGCTGCTGAAGCTATAATGTTTCAGCGAAGCGTACCTCTGCCATGTCTGAGTCACTCGGGGCAGGTTGTGTACTGGGGCCAGACTCAGCTTTGCTCTCCAGGTCAGTCATACTGGTTTCCTTCACCACTGGGCTAGCTCTCCTGGAAAAGAGCAAGTATGTGGTTTCTATGCCATCCTTTCTATACTATGAGATGTTGCTATATTAGTATTCAAGTAGTCTTATATGAAAAATGGTGGCATAGCCTTTTATTCCTATGGGATACTTTGTTACTTCAAGGGAAACCCTCCTGTCAAATTTAAAATACAGAGTTATTCTTCAAAATGTCAATCACAAAAACCTGTTGTTGGCATTCTTTCTCTTAACCACCACTGCCAGGATGGCAATGACCACCACTCCTGCACATAGAGCTGCTGCCCCATAGACAAGGGGACCCTGCATGGTCTTCAGGAAATGGTCCTGGCAGGAGTCACCGCTGTAGCCCAGCATACACACACAGCTGGTGTCCCCATTGCTTTCCACACAGTGTCCGTTGTCGCCACAGCGACTCTCGCTGCACTGCTGGGCATCCAGGTTCCTGAGCTGACTGCTGACATTCAGGGTGGTGGGGGTTTTCAGGCTAGGGGCGTCAGACAGAGCAGGATGAGATGTGCTGAGGGGCTGGGTGGGAGCCTTGGCTCCTGACCCCTGCTTCAGATGGACGCCTGAGACAAGAGGAGAATACTTTGCATTAGATGGAAAGTTTAGTTACAGTAACCCTAGGGGCTTTTGTGTTTTTTGCATCACCCCCCTCATATTTGTACTACTACATCAGGAAGTGGGAACTAACTACAACTACACGTATTGTCTTAAGTGGATATTTTCAGTACCACTACTGAATCTGTGGTGGCTTTACAGACGCCACTTCAAGGTAGAAGTGTTGGAGCAGGAACTTTATCAAGTGAGAGGGAGGGACTAACAGAACACTTCCTGCCTCAAAGCAAAGTTCCATATTGTAGCTTTATGTAACGTTACTTCTACTTAAGTTATTTTGGTAGCCTTTCCATCTGACGATTGCACCTATAAGGAGGTCTGAAGACTCACAGATCTCGTCTGAATGGTCAGGACAGTCTGCGACCCCATTACAGAACTTCTCAACAGGGTGGCATGACAGCCCATCTAGACATGGCCTTCTGCCAGCTTGGCATCGCTGCCCCGGGGCACAGTGGGTGGCGTTCACAGAGATGTGGTCGTGGGCACACATGCACGTCAGACCTTGTGGGGTGACGAGGCACAAGTGCTGGCAGTTGCCGTTATTTACGGCACACTGGTTGGAACCTGCCAAGAACATCATGTCAGTGTTTGTCAGACCTAGGCCAATCAATTGGAATTTTTAATAGTTTGTTTTTGTCTGTGTCAGATGGGCGGAGCTTGCCACATAGGACAAAACAATGAGTGCCCTAAAGTTTGGACAGCCACAGAAAAGCATTTGACAGTCAGTTGAGTACTTTTCTGTGACTGACCACTTACCTGACACTATCTGAGTTGTCCTTAAGGGGTACACTTTACCCTTACAGTACTCCAAGCAGGTTATAATGAACACTAAAGAGGCATTCTGGTGCGTGGTGTCCTCACATACCCCTTTGGCTGGACTTGCTGTATGCCTTCAAGCTGATCACTTCTGTGTTGACCTCAAACCACAACTTGTTCTGCTGCTGCTCATCTCTGTACCAGAGTTGGGCCTGGTCTGAGGGACAAAGTTAACTTAATACAATGTACAAATTACCACCAGTGGGTTAAATGCAATGATCCCAGGTCGCAGTTCGTACAATGTTGGCAACTGACAACTTTTAACCAGCCCTTTTTAGTTTGGCGATAATATTCTGGTAATAGTAACCATAATGTAGCAAACAATATTAAAGTACAATGAATTAAGCATGATCAATTCTGCTTCCAATTCCCATAAAAAATTTTAGTTTTAGTTATAGCAGCCCAGATGCAAGTGTATACATTGTTTCATTGAACTTTTCTTTAGGTTGTAGTTTATAACCTTGGCCATTCAAAAACAGCTGTTGTAAACTTAAAGCAGGCAGTTGTTCTCATGAATGAATGTAATAAGCAGGGTCCCTGGTTGTCCCTTACCCTTCCCTATAAAACTCATATCCTGAAGCTGTTCCCTGCAAACTATAGTTTTTGACCAAACAGCGCCGCTTGCTGGCGTGGGGGACACATAACATGGCATTAGGTGATGAATCTGCCACTTCATGCATATAAAACCCATTACCTTTGATTGTCACCCAGAGCAGCACGTTGTCACTCAGAGCCAGAGCAGCCAGGCCATCGCCAACCTTGAACTCTTTGTAACCAGAACCATCAACCTGGATAGAGCTGATTACCCCTGAACCTAGGAAAGAAGTCATGCTTTGTTTTAGTACTAAGGATGACTGATTTGTTAAAATAAAGTACTTTTAAGGGATAGTAGCATACCTAAATAGTTGATCCTCTTTGAAAAATTAAAGATTCAATTCAACAACACCCCCACACACACGCAAATGCAAAATATGATGCATGAAAACAAGTTAAATTTGAACTTTGCACAACCATAAATATAATATTCTCCTCACTGGTATCAGCCCAGTAGATTTTCTCCCCATTATTGGAGAAGACCAGAGAGGTGGGCTGGACAGCATCCCTCCACACTACACCTCGCTTGGCACCATTCATGTGGGCACACTCAACAGTAGCCTGGGTAGCTGTACCCTGCAGGCCCAGGTTGATGAAACAAACTCTCCCACTGGGAGGGTGGACGGCAATAGACTCTAGACCGCCGATATCATCCTTGATCAGAACAGCAGTGTGTGCGCCGGTGGCAGAGGTGACCTGAAGGCGGGGCTGTTTGGTGCTGCTCCAGTAGACGCTCAGTGTTATCCAGTCCAGGGCCATGGCAGTAATCGTGTCGCCCAGTAGTTTGAGGAGCTGGCCGCGAGGGGTCAAGCCTGTTTCCTTCAGCTTGAAGAGGCTCAGTGAAGTTGTGCCGCCATCTGTCAGGAACAGAGTGTGGTCATGCAGGCTGTAGTCCAAGATGGCTGCTTCGTTGACATTGGGCAGCTGCAGGGCCAGGTGCTCAGGCCAGCCCTTCACCCCTACTGCCGTGTGTCGGGCCTGCAGGTAGATCTACAGAGACAATCAGGAGTTAAAATAGTCATTTTTAATATTTCTAATAATTCCTGTTCCATTTTATTGTGCAATGGATTATAGCAAAACCTGTGTGACAGTGGAGGGAGACAGCATCATCAGGAATGCAGAGTTGACCAGGTTAGAGCAGGTCAGGCCATCTTTAGCCAACAGGCGACCATAGGGGCACTTGCACACAGCCTTGGATCCCGGGGCCAACACACACAAGTGGGAGCAGCGCATCATCTCACAGGGGCTCTCAGTGCTCATCTGTAGCAACGGGTGGATGATCTGCAATGGTAGGGAGAAAGATTTCTTTTGACAGTTGTACTGGGAGTCTAATTCAGGTAGCTTGAATGCTGATTCATCGTTACAGCATGACTAAATGCATACAACATTACTACCACAGTGGTAGAAAGTAACCAATTGCAACTTCTGTAGTTGCTGTGTATTAGATTTTAACAATAGTTTTAAGTTTGTACTTTTCTTCATGAATAATTTTAAAGCATTTATTCCTTTTACCTGAATAGATTTAGATTCAAGAGTACAAGATCTGGCACTGACAGTAAAACTAACTGCACTTTAAGCAACAAAACAAGTATCACTTGCAGAAGGTAGAGTTGAACCTTCCTGAAATCTAAATCATGACCATTACATTGTTTGCAAGGTGCTACCATGCTAAAAGTGTAATCCGTTGATATTTGGAGAAAACTTACAGCTACAATTTTGTTGTGCAAAAACAAGTACCTTTTAAAAATCAAGTTGCTGAGTAGGTTCCACAAGTATTCTTTAATAGAGTTCAAGTAACAGTACTTAATTTTACTATCACCACTAACTATCCTTAATTAATAATAGTTTTCTTGCCTTCACGCCAAAAGGTTGTCTTGGTCTTTTGAGGAGAACCTGGCGGTTCTTGCCAGTAATCTTATGGGCGGCCTGCACAGTCCACTTCTTGGTATCAGACCAATAGAGAATGTCATTGAACACTGCCAAGGCGAATGGGTTGGTGGTCTCCTTCATTTGCAGGATCTGTGTATGGCAGAATAGGCAGTCACATACACATTTTATCTATATACACACGTGACACATTTGCTGCTTGTTTGGGTGAACCAACAACATCTATGTAAGATAAGCATACAGATGACTTTCCTTTGCTGCAAGGACTAATCTGCAGACCGACTAGAAACTTGGATTTCGTTGCCCTGAGCTTTCTCATCAAATTCCCTATGGAGGTCAAGACATTGAAAACCAGAGGGCAACATGACGACTTTCCCCTCCCGATTGTACTTGCCTGAATGTCATCTCCATCCAGTGTGGCAGATCCGATAGCCTTCAGCCTGTCATCTGTCCAGTAGACCCTATCTGAGATGGTGTCCACAGCCAGGCCACCTGGCCAGCCCAGGCTGGAGTTGACCACCACCCTCCTCTCAGACCCGTCCATCCCAGCCCGCTCAATTTTCACTATGTTACCAATCTCTGTCCAGAACATTAACCTGGGGCAGGGAAAAAAAAAACAAAAACTTTGAGTATTGAGTTAGCTCTAAATTCATGTGCCCTTTCTCCGTGTGTACAATTATTCACAGTCGCCTTGATGTTGCCTCGAGTTAACCAGCCCAGAAGGGAAGCTGAATCAAATACCATTGCAAATCACATTGGAAATGTCATGGCCTGTTTCCACAGTGACATATTGTGAAATATGTATGGGCTGCACAACACTGACCCCTTTTGTGGCAGCAGTGCCAGAGAGCGAGGCTGGTCCAAGTCTTCATCCAGGATGACGCTGTGGTCCAGTGACTTTGTGCTGGCTGTGGTCAGTCTGACAGCAACAATCTGACTACTGACCCCATCAATCCAGTACAGATTCCTACCAAGCCAGTCCACAGCTACAGAATCAGACCTGACACCTATGTAAAGAAAGGGGATTGCAGGGTAGGCTAATGGTTAGAGACTGTCTTAACTGGAAGGTCACAGGTTTGATCCCTGCGACAAGACACTGAACCCCTACCAGTCATCGTTCTAGATGAGCGTCAGCTAAATATCTGAAATATAAATGTGGAAAAAGCAAAACATGCAGGCTATAAATGTAGTCACATAATACTTGTTTGGTGTCACTTATAAAAGGCTGTTTTTTTAAAAATATTTTTAAAAATAATATAATTTTATTTGGTTAGCACACAAATGGATTTTCAAAAAGGCTAACATGTTCTTCAACTGGATCGAAATGTCAGCTTATTTAAGGCTTCTCAACCTATTCTAGTCCGAGTAGATTCCCATTAACAGATTACCAGGCTGCCAGTCAGGGCTGCACCAACCTTTGATTAGAGTTCCATTGGTCTTCTGGTCCAGCGAAGACCACCTGATGCTATCCGAGTTCAGACTGACCCAGAAGACCTTCTGCTCCCTCCAGTCGTAGTCCAGACTCAGGATGGGCTTCTCGGTTGAGGAAGACAGCACATCTAGGCTGCCACTACGCAGGCCAAACAGGAAGAGATCCGTTTGGACCGATGACAACAGGAAGGGCTCACCTGAGAGGACGAGGACAAAAAGAATAGTTGTTGTGGCTCTAGTTTCTCTTGGTCCCTGTTCAATATGCTCTCAGCTATGTTTCTGGCAGTGATAAAACCATCAAGAAGCCTTTTTCAGAGTGAGACAATAAAACAAATGGCTGAATGAGTAACAGTGAGATCTTAGTCAGATAACTGAGGCTTAGAGTTAATATTTAACCCTTCAATCCATTTTAATCATATTTCTATTAGGTATTACACAAAGGCGAAATTAAGGGGGGAAAAACAGGAGAGATGGAATAACAAGGTAGTGAGCTAGATGTGACCTTATAGTGTTGCCATTACATAGCATGCACCTTAAGGCAGTAAAAACACAGGGAAACTTAAGTCTTGGGTGCTGTTGCCCTTTTGGGAGTTGCCACAGCAATGTTGCTCTAGTCACAGTAGCATTACAGCCAGGAAATATTTGAACAGATAATATTTTGACCCTGTGTAACTTTGGTTGTTGCTGGGTATGCTTCCCCCTCCCAAAATTGCCAAGCGTATCACCACCCTCAGCCCACCAAGCTACTAAGGAAGCCCTTGCACTTACCAGTGATCTTGCAGTGCTGTCCATCCGCCTCCATAATATATCCCTGGTGGCACTGACATTGGTAGGAGCCTGGAGTGTTGACGCACAATTGACTGCACACGCCTGGGCTTCGGCCTTTACACTCATCAATATCAACGCAGGTTACCCCATCCTCCATGAGCCTGAACCCTACTGCACAGCCACATCTCTACATAGCAGAGGCCAAAAAGAGGACAATCAGGAGTAGCAATAACTGAATTACACATTGATCAAACGTCTTAATATAAACATACTATACTGACCACATACAAATAATTTAACTTTATTCAAGGAAAGCTTGCTTAGCATGCATGCCTTTTCAGAAACACTCCTTTACATTAGCACAGACATACCTAGGAACTATACCAGTTTTTTTGCTGGCCATCAAGCAGCTCCGCTGGAACCACTGGGCTTTAAGTGCATTGCACAAGGGTACAGTGACAGTAGTTGAGGGAGGGCAGAGCATTACTCACTTTCCCTGCCCAGGATTTCCCAGCTCATCGGGTAACCTTCCATCACAAGCCTGCTTCTCAAACTTGAGGCTACCACCACCATGTCAACATCAAGCAAGAAAATTCTGGAAGAGTGGGCTCCTCACCATTTCCTGCGGTGTGCTGTAGCAGCTCTGGGAGCAGCGGGCGTTATCAGACTCTGAACACTTGGTCTGGCAGCTCCCTCCTTCGTCAGAGCCGTCCGCGCAGTTGGTAATCCCATTGCACACCAGGGCCGGGTCCAAGCACTCCTGACTGCTACACTGGAACTGATGAGGGAGGCATGTCGCCACTCCACCTGGGTGCACACGCAAACTCACCATTTTCATGTCAAAGCAACAAAATCAAAAACTGTCAACTTTACTTTTGGATAGTGTAACCATGTCCATAGCATTCATTTCACAATCTACTATGAAACAGACTATCAATATCAAACTAACAATGTACATTAATTTATTTTGCTGCAATTTTATGATGTCCATTACTAACAGTATATGCAAATTCAGCAGGCGGTCAAACAGGGAGGACAGTATACACAGTACAGAGCATGAACTCCACTTTTATCTAAGTCTGTTGCAAGAGGATAAAAAGGATGAGATGACTTATTGTAGGTTTCCCCTCGCTGAGTCGTTTAGTTTGCAGTTTTTCATCTTGCCACATTTTACTTTTTTCTGTAATTTTTTTTAAATGTGTAAATAAACTACTCACATTCAGTCTCGTCACTGCCATCGTCACAGTCTTTCATGCCATCACACTTCCAGGCTGTGGGGATACAGTTTGTCTTGGAGGTACAGAACCACTGGAACTCGCCACATTTCAGTGGAGCCACAGGACAGTCCTGGAAGTAATTACAGTGTTTTAAGTAGTTTGTTTATCTGTGTACAAACAAGTGTTCTGGTAAAGTTTACATAGGTTCTTCATGAGAAATTATTCTGCATTTCTCACCAAGAAAAATTATTTACTCACTAAGAAAACAAATGGTTAGTCACCTTCTCCTTGCTATACCTAAAACAAAATTGACTTCAAATTAAAATCTATCGAGATCTGTACTGAACCAAGTTGTGAATTGCTCCACTTCTGATTAATATAGGTAAGGGACTATGACATTAATATGAGGAGATAGTCCTTTAACCATCTCAGGCAGTGACATTTGATTATGTTATAGAATTGGATTTTCTTTGATCCTGAGAGCTTATAACTCTGAGCAGGGAAAAAAAGGGAACTGTTAGCAAATATCTACTTCTGCCTAATAAAAACCTTTGCCTGTTTTGGTGGACAAGCCTTCAACACCCACTTTCTCATCGGTGCCATCTTTGCAGTCCTGGTCTCCATCGCAGATCCACTCCTGCACTAGACACTCCTTGCTCTGAGGGCAGCGGTGCTGTGTGTTGCAGACCGGTGGCTTTGTGCAGCTTTCCTCATCTGAGCGGTCCCAGCAGTCTGGGTG
>CABFOQ010021699.1:13525-41303 GCA_900660455.1 Gephyroberyx darwinii | reverse complement strand
AGATATACTTTGAAATCCTTTGAAATGTCAAACAAATAAGAGTCATGAGAGGCGTTATGTTTCTATAATGATGAAGCTGTGAATCTTGTGTGTAGCGTCAGCATGCAAATGTGTAAAATAATGAACTGGTATTTTTTCTTTTAAAAGACATAGAAAATGGATGAAAGACATTTTGTTCCTTCTCTTACTGTGTGCACTTTGAAGCACCAAGCTTAACAATTGCTGCAAATTACTAGCAAACTTCCAGTTCCAGTTTAAGTATATTAAAAAATTTAAATAACCATGTAAATATTTAGAAACTACATAATTTCATTGATTGGTAATCATACTCATTTACTATAAAAGGTATTTACTATGTAATTCTGAATATAATGCCATGTTAATTTCAGAACCATTAATTTCTTATAGATGCAGAATGCCAGACGTGCCCTCATGATCATCATCAGTCTTTCATAACTGATAAAAAGAATCCAAACAATACAATCAAAAACTTTTTCCATTTGACCCACAAATGCAGATGAAATCAAAGATAAAGATTTTGAGCACACACAGCTTTGTGTACATTTCATTTTTCATCTCCATTTTTTTCCCCTCTCATAATCCACCGCACCACACACAGGTACACGTTCTCTGCCTCTGATTCGCCAGCAACTGAGCCTTAAAGAAACGGGCAGAATTGGTTCCAGTCCGATGGACTCTCCACATCATTTAATGTATTCCAGTCTATTACCACTTTTGTTCTGACACCTCATTCTTTTCCACCAATATATGAGGGGGTCATTCAATAACTGACACCTCTCTTCCATACCGTAGTCACATCTCTGTTGCTGTTTGAGCATGTGTCACAGCTGAGAGGCCTGAATTTCAAGAGATAGATTTGCTGACAGAGACATCCCATCACTCCTTGGGATCTGGCTCGCACAGGAAATGCTAGACTGTAAAGGTGCAGTAGCCTTGTCACTTTCGTCTGAGGTAATTGATCACACCAGACAACAGCTGATGTGTGCAAGTCAATTGTAGGGGGCAAAAGGATGCTCCTTATTCAGATAAAAGATCTCTAGCATCCCACAAGTCACTTTCATTGATAGGTTGCCGTCGTGATTGACAGACAAACACAGAGCTTTCCTCTTAAGAAACGCGTACATCTCTTTTTGCCAAATATCTATGTGTGTGTGTGTTTCTACAACTTTTGCCTTTTTTGTATTCTTCCTATATTCTCCCTCACCACACACATGACAGGCTGCCTGTGTGAAATACTGGAAAGGAGGCAGCTAGTTGTCATAGTGCAGGTGCACTGGGAAAACCATTCAGACTAAAGGCAAGCACGCCCTGGGACTCAGATGCCACTTAGTATTCAAAGGCTTTGTGATTCATTAGTAGCCCACCAGACTGCTTAGATGGAAGCATCTGCTACCAGGTTCCAGTCCTTATGTCATCAATGTCTCAAATAATCAAACACAACAGGTGGTTTGACTGTTGCGGTTACTTTCTGCATTTCCTTCTTTGTCATTCTGTTTGTACACGGGAAGTTGACTCCAGGGTCAAGAGATTGTTATTTTTATACAGTGTGTATTTTTATTCATGTCTTAGTTAATTAGTGTTTTGTGTTGCATTCTGGGGTTGAATTTGAATTACGATAGATGCATATTGGCTGTAACCTAGCTTCTTAATGATCAAACCCATGGTCAATGATCAGGAGCAGTTTGGGGTAATTCTGGTTTTTGCCCTCACTCAGTGGAAGTATGCAAGAGCCTAATGGCTAATTTAATGTCTAACGCAGAATCAGTGGGTCTGTTTTCTTGCACAGAGTAACCCGGCTAGTGTTCATACTCTGCTCTTAAGCTGTTTACATGAACATTTGATTCCCTGCAAATTAATATCCCTGTTGCTATGGATGAACCAATTAACAGAATATCCCAGCTAACCCCTTTGACTAAGCAGTATTAAATAGGTTACTTCTTATGCATAGGGAGGAAATGATGATCCCAATAAAGTAGTAATAGTAAGTGCTGCTTGCTGCCATGTTTTTTGTTGATATCAAAATGTACCCATATTGCTTTGTGAGTAAGATGTTTATATGCCATAGTAACCTGTTTAATTTGGGAGTAAGGCCGGCATCTTAACTGTGTTTCTCATAAACAGAGAATGAGATTACCAGGGTTATATATAACCAAATGACGTTTACTTGCAACGACCAAAAACCAGGTTACTTGAGGAACCAGGTCAGTGTGTAAAAAAAAAGAGCCAAATTCAGCAGTTGGTGAGCTCTGAATAGAGCAGGCCACTCTTCAGAGCTCCTTTGGCTTATGAAGTTAGTGTTGATAGCTAGTATAATGTCTGATTCTGCATGGTACAACCTTGTGGAAATGCACTTGTGATTAACTTGAAATATCTACACTAGCTGACATGGATAATTGTCAGTTAACTGATTCAAGATTGTGGTCATTCATCAAGGAATGGTACCATTGTTGTTGAGTTCAAGTCAAGTCAAGGGTGAAAGCATGGAGAGGAGTGGACAGTTTAGTCAAAGGAGCTGGAACTGATCTTTTCAGCAATATGTTAAATCTCTTTTGGCTCCCATGTCATTCTGTGACGATACTGTCCACTGCATTTTTCTTTCTAAACTAACCCTGGCACAACTTCAATTGGGTTTTTGACCTATCTTGACATGTCCCTACTGTTGAGAATACACACCATAATTACTATAGCCTGTGAACTTGACACTTGTCCCCTTATATTGGGGGAAATGATGGAAGTGGGGATGGATGTGGAAGTCTCCTGTGGACATAATCACACCATCCCCTGAACCTACAAATTATTGTGAGAAGACACAACAGGGAGTATCTGGGGAGGGAAGGTGGCTTTTGCAGAAATGGGAAGCAGTTAGTCAAGTTGGAATCCAATTTGGCATTTAGGCGAATGATACACAGTTGAAGATCTCCTGCAATCCTCTCAGATGAGCAGGTTTAGGAAGGCTACTTCTTGGTAATCTATGGGATTACTACAATTTAATAATATAAGCAACATGAGTAGTGTTTACTTTCACTCAGTGGCAATTTAGTTTCTTTTTTTTGTGATACTCCAATTTATCTGTTTTATTCTTTATCACAGGCCAGATTTAAATGTGTTTATACTATATTATATAATAACAACTGCCATGTCAGACTAGAAACAAATTATGTTTCATTTTAGTCCATATAGTGCTTCATGATATTCCCTCATCAATCCTAATTCCTAATTACAGAATTAAAACATCTGGCGGTCCTCCCATCCGAGCTGTTTTCAGTGTTTTTGATGTTGCGCTCCAAGTATCTTGTATCATGTATCTAATGTTTTATCGGTAGCATGGACACACCTTACCAGCTGTGTGGATACCTTTCTTCTTATTCTGAGTCTGCTTGATTTGCTTAAATATGCTTGATTGGTGTGAATCTTTGTGTTTTCTGTTGACTAGATTCAGTAAGCAGTATGATTTTTGTTCTTTGCGGTCGTAAGCACACTTTCCCCACTGCTGTCGTCCGTATGTGTTAACATGACACGGTTGGTGAGATTTTGGTTGTCATGTAAATTACATCAAATTCTGATTTTGTTCAGTTGCCTCTTGGATTTGCATTTCGTAGATCTTGTTTTTCATTCATTTTCTTGCGACTTGTGTTTTTATTCTATAGGTTAGAATCTGATTTCCCACCTCTACTTGGCTGTCTGCTCAGATAATGCTTTGGTACCCTGTACCCTCGTGTTCAGAGACAATGCACCAATCTATACATATTCAAGTTTAATTTCCATAACACACATAAAAGGCTATAGGGCAGAATCTGATTTCTCAGTTTTAAATTGCCATGGACACAATAGCAATTTCAGGGTTATTCAAGTTGAGACGGTGCAAGAGATCTCTCAGGCTTGTCGACCTTTATCTTGGCAAACATCAGAATCCCTATACAAAAAAGCAGAAAATGAGCTATTGATTTTCCCTTTTTCTTCTTTCCCCACACTTTCTTATTCCCCTTCGGTACTGTCATTCCATAGTCTAAATGAAGGTCAGTGTTGGTTTCCTTGTCACTGGCTTCTTGCTGAGAGACACACAGAACGTAGAAATATAGCAATCCATGTTTTCAAGAGGAAAAGGTCTTGCAAGGTGGGATAGTGTTGTCTTTAGGGATTAATTGGTTCAATAAAGCTTTCTTTTTCGGAGCAACAAAATTTTCATTGTGTGCAAACACACACACACACAGCAAAGCAATATGCTATCTTAACAGAAAATACCACAGTTTATGTTTGGCTTCTGGCATAGGACAATTCAATCAGTATTTACAAATGTGAACATTTTCCCAAAACTAGTAATAAGACCACTGCATCATAGTATCATAGTTATGTACAGCCCAGAGGTCCTTTATCAGCAATAAATAGGAGACTGACTCTGTGAACTACAAAGCTGGTCTACTTTCAAATCAGGTCCTGCAACATCACAGATTGGGGGGGCAAAACACTAGTATCTTCTTTAGGGTTGTGTGAGAAAGCAGTTAATGTTCACTAATAAAGACTGAATTGTCCTAAAACATCAGGATAACATCCTTAAAGCTTTTGAACCATGAGCGGATGAGGCTCTATAGTTAAGTAATCCTTCAAAAATCATTGTCCCTATGTGGAGTTACTCTCCAGCCATGCTGTAAGATCAAATGTTTGTTGCCTGTCTCTGTGTTTTGTCCCAATGTGCCTGTAATCCTCTCATCTTTCTACCTATCTGAATTAAGTTGAGAGAAAAGGAAAAAAAACACAACACTATATTTTACAGTACACCCCAATCATCAACATCTTGTTTCATTTGACCCGAAAGATGTTTTCTTGTCATCTGATAGTCGATAGCAAAGATTCCTGTCATAAAGACGTTAGGTACGTCAACGGGATCAAATGGTTCCTTAAATCAGCGGTGGCATGAGTGTGTTTGACTTGGCATGTCTCTCTCATCTCAGTTCATCACCTCCCCAAGGTGAGCACGCTATCATGCCAACTCCGATTCACTGTACAGTGCAGAAGCCTTTTTTGCATATTCTTCGCGCTTGTTTATGGTTTACTGAGCAGGTCACTTCCCCTGCTTGCTTGAACAGCTGCTTCAGTGATGAACTCTCTTTCCAAACAGGGGTTGGAAGACTACACTTGTGCTGCTCCCTGTCAAGTTCTCCTTTGCTTATGAGGCCTGTTGGTGACCTCACGCACAGCCTTTTCTGGGGCCATATGAATAATTTATTCTTTGAATTTAGCCCAACCCTGACATTTCGGTGTTTGATGCCCACAGGCTTCGGCTTTAACAATATAGATAGTGCTCCTTTCCTCGGTGCATCATCAGATAATGTCTGAAAGCACAGCTAGCGCACTCGATATCAAAACCATGGATATCAGGCAGCCTGTATGTTTCATACACAGGATTCCATTACTCTATTTACTCTTAGTGCAGTATCTCTTCCAATAAAATTGGATTTTGCATAGGTTTTCAGGCATCTGAGTTGACCGATTCACCACACAGGCACAGAGAACAGGTGATGTGAAAATATTGTTTTCTGTCAATAGTAAGATAAGATAAGATGAACATTTCCTGATCCCCATGGGGAAATTGGGCCTTGGCAGCAGTGAATATTAGAATTACGAATATAGCAAATGGGGGCCAAACATGCACAATTTATAATTTCGGCATTAGAACGTGTTAAGCACATATGTATGAATTAAAGTATGACAAGGTGGATTATGCATCAAGCTGGTATGTAAATAGCAGCGGTAGTAGCAAGAGAACTAATTGAGACAAAGAAAGAACAAATGACAAATATGTACGACAGAATAGAAAAACATAAAACATAATAAGTGTGCAGTAAGTAAGTTTTAAAAAGTATCATAACAATTAGAGGAAAATAAGAATATGAAGAAAAACACTATGTAAAATTCATATATACAGGATGTGCAAAAAAATCTAGAGGGCAATTGAAGTGTCTAGTTCAGGTGTCTAGGGGTGTAAATGTGTATTGTAAACACAATGTACCAAATATAGTCAAATTACAGCTGCAGTTAACATGTAACACCAACAAACACTAGGTGTTCACCCTATTAAAAACTCCAGATGGAGGAACCATATGTATAGAAAAGTGACAATATGCAAGGTCCGTGTGAATTGTTGTCTGTTCCATCACATAGCATATTCATGGATGGAAAACAATGCAAGCAAATGTCCCAAAATTAGCCCAGAGTATAGTGAAATTAATAATGTATTCCAGGATGGTCCTCATGGACAGTACAGTGCAGGCACCCTCACCCTGGTTCAGCACCCTCCTAGTTGGCTGAAGCTGGGGCTGTTTGGCCAGCAAGCATTGTACAGTTTGATGACAGTCAGCACAAAAGAGCGCCTCTGTGTTGCACCTCAGGGTGCAGAGTAGGAGGCTGATTGTGCTCCATAGCTGCTCCAGTTCACCATAGAGAGGGAGGGAGGTGTTGTCTAAGACCGTTGTTCTCAATCCTGGTGCTGGTTTTCTATCCTACCAGGTAGTTCATTGCATTCGCCCGGTCTAAATCATTCCCTGATCAGGCGGCTGGAATGAAAACCAGCATGGCTCTGGGCCAGGACCCCGAGAACCACTGGTCTAAGTTGGAGTAAGCTAATCTTCCCCTCTGCTACTGCCTCCAGGGTGTCCAGAAATAGCCCTATGACATAGCCAGCCTTTTCACCAGTTAATCCTGCCTGCATCCCCTGCCCTGATACAATTGAAAGACTTGAGCCTCAAGAAGCGTCAGTCAATGGTCTGCTGTCCAGTCTGCCCTCTCTGGTACAGTGCCTCTGTATTTGCATACCAGTTCAGTTTGTTGTTGTGCAACCCCAGGTTCACCCTGGGTGGTGATGGGTGTCAGTAGCTTCTTGTTCTGTCAGAAATCCACTACCAGCTTCTTCGTCTTAGTGACTTTTAGCTTCAGATGGTTCTCCTTACACCACAAGACTCCCACAACATAGGAGTCATCAGAGAACTTCTGGAGGTGGCATGATGCAGAGTTGAATGTCAAGTCAGAGGTGTAGAGAGTGAACAAGAAATGTCACAGTGCGTAATGCACTTTTTTTTTTTAAATCCTTGATGAACCAAACAACTGAATGTATTTAGAGCTAGTTAGAGTTCAAAGGACATTTTGAAATGTATGTACGCGTATCGTTCATATTTTGAATGCTCTAACCCAGTATCTCAGTGCACTTAATACACATGACCCTCCATTCAGATAATTGTATTCAACTAAAGGATCTATTGCACTATAGATGTAACACTGGAAACATTACTGAATCCATTGCCTCAGGCATGATTAGACTGCAAATGACTGCAAATGCTTTGTTTTTCAAGCTACAGATTGTAGTTTTACATCATGTGAAATATTGTCAATATTGGGATGATGACAAGCAGCATAGCAGATTTTAAGTTGATGCCGCCATATGCATCACTAATCATAGAATATCCACTAGTGTTGCAATATTGTGCTTTTTAATTGATTATAAAGTACCCTATAACTTTTGTTTCACAAATTGTGTACACTATTTGTTTACTGCAGTATGTTGGCATTTCACTTTACATTAGTTTGGTGAAACACAGTACTTTAAACAGCCATAATTAGAAAATTTCAACCAAATATTTCTCCATCTAAGTCATAGTAAACCTTTCAAATATACAGTATAGCTTGCAGAAACCTTGGCTTAATGAGACAGTGTGAGGTCTGTCACTTAACAATTCACATTAAATACACATCTATTCATGCTGGCTCATACAAAGAGAAAACTTGATTGTCTGGATGCCATCATTTAAAGTGTCAAAACGGAGCTGGGCTAGCACAATGCAGTAGTTGTATAGCTTTCAGCCTGTCTCGCTCTCATCCATATCCGGTCGTTCCTCGGGCTCACATGGATTCTCTCCTCAGTTGTTGTATTCTTTATTTTTTATAAAACTCTTTGAGACTTTGAGGGACGTTTTTTAAAATGTTGTACTTTGGCATTTTCTCAGATCTGACTTTTTTTCCCAAGGACATTTCCTCCTGCTGCCAAGACCTGTCAGGCAGGAGCATCTCAGAGTAAAGGGGTGAGAGGACACCAATTAGAAAGCCATCCTCGGCCAAGAGAGCCAGCGGCACAGCTTGCCACAGGAAGTGGGATGTCTGACTTCCTGCATGGGGTCACAGCTGTTTGCGGGGAGGTTACCGCTACTAGCCAATACGCAGGACCGTTTAGCGTCTGACGAGGCAGGCCTCATTTGAATAGCAAAGAACCATCTCAATGTCACCAATAAATTTACATGATTTCTTCTTGCTACAGCTGGGGCCGGAGCGAGGACCTTGCTGGAATTAGGGGAGCGTGACGATGTCAAAGACCATGACCGTCTCATTTTCAAGTTGGCTAGTTTTAAGGTAAAGTTTCTCTACATGCATTTTAGTCATATTTCTATATGTGATGAACCTCTGAAACACATGGGAAAAAAACATTTGTAAAGCTCATGAAGATGTCCAAAAAGACTAAATATTAAAAAAAATTACAGAAATGAAGAGCAGAAATATAAAACATTAATGCAGAAAACAAAAAAATTAACATCTAAGACCAAATTCATATTAAAGAAATAGGGTGCCTAGATTTTGATTAGAGTTTGATATTTTTGTTACGAATGATATTTAAAACGATTAAATGATTATATATTAAAAAATGGCACTATTTTGAGATAGCTAATAATTTAGCTATGTTAAGCCATTGTAATAATCCATAGTGAGTTTTATTTTTCATGTCGGCAATTACAGTATTTTGAGTAGGTGTTTGAAATAATGGATATTTTATTTTGGAAAGAAACTCTTTAAATGTAAGTCAGATAATCAGAACAAAATCTCAAAGCAGCTCCTCCACTGTAACCAGATATTTGAGTATCTTTACCTGAGGTGGCAAACAACTGGAAGCGTGGCAGGGATGGAAGCGTGTGATTGGCTCCTGCTATGAGCAGCTGTCTAGGATGCCCATATTTGGGCTCAACCCAATTACATCCTCTGATCCCCAGTCACTGGGCTGCCATGCAGTCAGAACCATTAATCTCCCTGGCTGAGTACTACGCCATGTGTTAACAGCCAGGACCCCCCTCACAGCCAAGCCCCACCAGCAGGGTTGAAAGTCATGCCAATCATATTGACTCCTTTGACTCTGATGTCCTCTTGGGCTCATCATGATTATGGACAAACCTCTGATGACTCTGTAGAGCTCATAATATACAGTATACCCCAAGCCTCCATTCAGCACTGTAAGCCTGGTGGTATTTCTGGATTCACAGGTTCAAAAAACAGCAGTCATAGTGTATGTTGTCAGACCTGCAGTGCAGGTGTGCTCCGCTGGAAAGGTTGGCGGGGGTCAAAAACATTTTTGGATCTGGGATGTTAATGACAAAATATCCTGGAGCTGTGTCAGGGACCAATTCCAACAAATCAATTTCAAAAGGGACAGCAGTAAACAGAGGAGGTTCTTTGCAACTGCCTATTTCAGAGAGAAGAAAGCCACCTTCATTGGCTTAGATTGGCTCTCTGGACAAAGACAAAAGGAAAGAATAAAAGAACAAGCTGATTTTTTTTTAAATTTGGTTTCTCCCCATTCTCAACCTATTTCAAAGAAACCTTCAGTTTACAACCTCCGGTTCTCAGTATCAATCATAACCAATAAAAATGTAATTCATTTGATTTTTTGACTTCCGATTTGCTTGTGTAGTTGTGATTAAAGGTGATAACAGGAAGAATAGAAAGCCAGGCTAATGTAAAATTAGGAGCAGTGGCTTAATCAGGGTTTGAATAACAAGGACCCACAGTTCCAGTTTAGTGAGCCCCTTTTTGTTCACTGAGATTAAGGGAGGAGTTAGGCAGGCCTCTATTGTTCAGCTGGGAAAAGAAACTCATTTGCTCTGAACGACGAGTGTCTTGTGAGCATAAATCATGTCTCCTAATCCTTTTACTAATGCCACGTAATGCAAATTGTCTCTCATTTAAAGATCACACAATAGAGACAATGAAGGAAGTTTACAAGTGGCGGTCGCAGTAGTGTCTTTCCCCACTGCGGAGAAATGGGCTTTCACCTTTGATTCACAAGATTTAAGTTGACTCAGCTTACATCTGTTTTCACATCAGCTGACATGTTTGTTCATGGCACATCTCTTCACACCAGGTGCACTCTTTGTCATGTTATCTCATGTCAAAACTATAAATTGAAACAGAGAGGCCATTGTTGTATTTGCATGAACAAAATACAGTAGGTGCCTATACAGAATTTGGACTTTTTTGAGTGGGCAGGCTAACACGAACTTTTAACTTTTAAGGTCCAACTTAAGCCCTTTTCACACCTTTATACTTCAGTCGCACTGTGTGTTTCATCTACCCAGGGGAGGCAGGTTGACATTTAGCTCTATGTCTGCATGTGCTCCATTTCTATTCCCCTGACAATGGTGCCTTTAAAATACATGCACTTTTTCATAGCAAGCGTCTTGATTTCTAAAGCAAAGGGACTTGAGGACAAAGGAATATTGGAAGGGAATAACAATGGTCCCTCATGCACTGTTTCTTCATTAGGAATAAGCTTCTAGTTTCACCAAGTCGTCGAAAACGGCTTTGAATTCCCAGTTCTGTCTCGTTTTCTTCAGTTGAAAAACAACACAAATAAAATAGAACTGTGTGATGTGTTCTCACGGTCATACATCTTGTGAAAAGTAAAATCTTAGCAAAATAAAATCAAACTACTTCATTTGTAGTAAAAGGTTTTGGTCATGGTTAAATAGGAGAAACTTGAAAACTTCAGTCAACTTTTTTTTACACGATTTGTACAATATTGAAATATATGAAACTATGTTACGTTACTTTTCGTAGCTATAGCTAGGAACTTGATGTGAGAACGGGCTGCAATGTATGCAATATATCTGCCAGATAGATGCAGTATATGCTCTATATGATTACATTTAATATCACTGTTCGGGATGTATTTTCCATATGGGAACTTGCTGTCTGGAACATGCTGTGACCTTACCTTTCATACCAAAATAAACACTGCAGGGCACACTGTGTGGATTTATCGACAGGTCTTCGCTGTATGATGTCCTGTCTGCTACAACGGAGAATAAAACACAAACAAATCCAGCTTGGGCTGTGTGTGTGTGTGTGTGTGTGTGTGTGTATGTGTGTGTGTTTGTGTGTGTGCATGTGTATGTTCATGTGCATGTGTGTGTGTGTATGTGTAAGTATAAGGTCACCTGTGTGCCTCTGTGCCATGCATGCACATGTAATGTATTAAGATCAGTGTGTTAGTCTGCATTTTGTGTGTGTCTGCCTCTGTGTGTGCTTTAGTTGGTCCTGGAGGATCACAATGTCTTCAGAGGACCCAATGTGTGTTGGCAACATCTGCTTTGAGCGGGTGATCCATCTCCTCTTAGCTGCCATATAACAAGGCATGAGGGAATTCATTCAATGAGTGCCCCACACAGAGGGCTCCATCATAAAATGTACCATTTCACAAGGGCTTTGTAGAGGTTGTGCTTTCTACATCCAACAATCAAATGTTAATCCAAGCAGCTTCCTATAATTATTAAATATTCAAAGCAAATTGTCTTGATCAGAAATGAGCCCCGTTTCTAATGGTGACATCCTTAATGCTGTATTTGCATTTGCTAAGACCGACTACGCACTGTTTGGTAAGAACAAAATATTCCCGCTGCTTGCTTTCAATACCTTTCGTTTCATCTACAGTTGTGGTACATTTCACCTTGTACATTTCATCATGTTTGTGCAGAGCACAGTAACGCCAGAGTGCCAGCAGTGCACTTGCAACACTGGCAGCATAGCAAGGGTTAAAAGTAAGCTTTCATCCCTTCCTTGAATAGAACTGTTTTTAAATGCCCCTGGATTTTTTCCAAGCCCCTAGCCTCAAGCCTATGGGTCTAACAAGCATGATGCTTTGAGGATTGACTTGTGATGCAACCCAAATTTACAAGCTGATTACTATGCAGACATTGAGTCTAGTCGAGTACAAAAATCTGCTCCTTATTTTTACCAACAATCTTTTGGATGTCCGGAGAATTCATTTGTGTGCGTGTGTATTATACGTATGTTTGTGTGTCTGCGTGTGCGCGTGTGTATATTTAATGGGCACCAGCAGAAACTTTGATGTAATTGATAAAAGAAGCTGTTCCCCTAATCCTAATGGCACAATTCCTTATGATCCTTTATGCACAGACTTGCAGAGGATCAAAGAAACAGAGTTTTGCCCTGGGCAATAAAAGATGTATTAAAAATGAGTTTGAACGATATATTAACAAGATAAAAATCATGCAATTTATTCAATTGATAAGTTAGGCATTGCCTGTAGTTCATAGGCTATTTTTGTCATTCACAAGTATAACTGCTCAAATAACTACTAAACCAACTGTTCTTCACTATTGCAAGAAAAACAAAACAAAACACACACACACACACACACACACACACACACACACACTATCTCTCTCTCTTTCCTTTCTCTGTCTCTAATGAGCTGTTTTTCAAAGTAAAAGTCTGTGGGTGTGGGCTTATCACATCATTTGTCATACGTTTTAAAGCTCAGTAGACATTCTCAACTGGATGATGCATGATGGATTTTTATATAAAAATCAGGATAATTTGGCAGCAAACTCTGCATGTGGTGATTTTTCATCTGAGCACTTTCATCGCCCACACGGCCACAGAACATGACAGACAAAAACCAGATCAATGGCAATGAAGCTCTCACTAGTCCAGCAGTCTGCTCTCCAATTAAGTCGTGCTCAATTCAAAATTGGTGTTGCTTCAAAGTAACAGCAAAGAATTAATATGTGGGAAAGAAGCACATATGCAAGTATTCAACAAATAGTAACCCAGGTAACCTCACCTAAGGTTACCTGGGTCTCTAAAGTGCAGGCTTCCAACTTAATGTACAACAGAAAGTCCATTCACTGTATCCTTGGTAGTGATAAGGAATGAGCAGTTTACTCAAAAAAAACTCTCTTTAACTCTAATAACACAACAGCACAGTGAGACTTAATAGGCCATGGGGGGGGACTCACACAGAAGGCCCAGGTTGTCGTTTCGACTTGACAATAGTGATTCCAGTCACTGAGGAATAGAGTGAGACAGGCCCTGGTGAAATAGGGTGCTGCTCCCTCACCGGTGATCTATAGTTTGTCAGCACCAATCAGGCTGGAATAGGAGAACAGTCCATTCATCTGCTCATGGCTTATTGAAGAAGGTGGGCTGGTTTTGAATGCTAGAGCCCACAGGTAGTTCCAGAGGCAGTATTGGATTGAGCCTATTTATCTTCCTCTTTATCAGTTGAGAATGCACTTTTTGATTTATACGTCTATGTGATTATCCTCATCGTGAAGAATTCCCCTACTCACAGTGCTGGGGCCAGAACTCCTGAGCGTGAGAAATAGTTGCAATGAATATGTCTTACTGGCATCTAGTAAATATCAACAGGAGGTCTCCGCAAAACAGATGTAAATGACATCACCTCGGTATTTCGCTCAGAATTTACTACAAGTGATTAAGATATACATATGGATGATCTTTTGCTGAGAAAAATATAGTGTTCTGAATACCCTGAAATGGAAACAAATGCATATTACTCAGATTTGCATTTAGACTGTATCTCAAGGTCGGTAGAGGATTCTAGTACAGGCACCATAATAGCATACGCTACTAGCAGTAATTTAGTTTCAGACGCACATCTTGGTCGCATGTGGACTGTGTGTGTATTTACTGCAGAATGTTTTAGATATGTCAACCTACCTTTGCTCTCCCAACTCTGGTTGATATCCCTTGTGCCAGAGCATCTTTTTAACATTCAGTTAAATAAAGCAATACCTTTCACCACTGATATAATAAAGGAGATCCATGACTTGATGCTGTACTACCCAAAAAAAATGTAGAAACTTGCTGTTCCTTAGATACTTCCTAAGTATATATCTTTAACTGCTGAATAAAACACCACAAATTTATGTTCTTGCATCCCTGGGTTTTGTATCTTATGGTTTTGCTATCAGCCACTCATCCTTGAGAACCAGCCAACGAAAAACCTTGTCAGGAGACATGAAAGTTTTCTTGCCCCTTGCAAGCCATAATATGTATGGATATGGAAGAGCTATGGGCAAGGAGAAAGCAAAAAGGTAGTGGTTACAGGCAAGGAGAAAGCAATCTTTGTCAAAAGAAAGAAAGAAAGAAAGAAAGAAAGAAAGAAAGAAAGCTTGATGTGACCATCTTTTATCCCAACTTTGAACAACAGTTCAGTTGTTATTTCATAAGCTCAATATGTTCTGGAAGTTGTTAGTATTGTGTTTAGCCAGTGAGATACAGACGACAGTAAAAAATTATGGAGGTACAGTAAGGCAATAATGACTGGAAGGCAGAGGGTTATGGTTCAAATTGTCATGGGTGTTGTTAGGCCCAACGCAAAGGTGGGGAAATTAATTAGCTTGTGATTAAATAGTCCTCTTGCTGTCTGTGGTATCTGGGGTTGCTGGTTAGTAGGTCCACTTAAAATATTATCACTATTCAAGAGAAAGTGAGCCCATTGGGCCTCATTCACGAAACATACGTACGATCAGATTTGATCGTAAAGCGTTCGAACGATCGTTTCTACAAATATAGTCTGACTCATCATTTTGTTCGTATCTGAATTTGTTCGTTTGGTATGATCAACGTGTTTGGAAACATGCGGAAATGTGTTTGTGTGTTTGGAAACATGCAGGAAGGCTCTTAGAATGACTTATTCTTTATGAAAGATCTAACCTCAACAACAACAAGATGTTTCAGTGGCCTTATAGAAAATAAAGACCTAATAGGCTGAAATGGCGTATTTGCCGAACTGTCCTCATTCATAACAATACAAGATTATTCAACTTGTAATGGGTTGATCACATGGACTGAACGCCTTACAAATAGAATTACAGTCCTACCATCTGATGAAGCCTCTCAGTGCTCTCCACCTCGGAAAAGCAAGCCCAGTGTTGACGTTAGTTCTGGCCCAATCTTTGTCTGAGAACCTTTGCACCAAAAACTGCTGTTTTTATGGTTTCGTGTCCGCTGAAATATCGGCTTCATCTGAATGCTTTCCACTGTCCGATATTCTGTATGATGAACTGCACTGCTAGGTTAAATTGTCAAATGGAGACCGTAGTTGGGTGGAGCTAAGGCACGGGTCTTCTTTTGACAACAAACATTACAAAATACTGAAAACACACAGAAAGAGTGACACCATGTCATCACTGCTCCACACTAGGTCTCATCTGTATCCTCAGATAGCATATGATTATTCATTATCAATGTCAAAGAAATAGCACAAATATCACGTACTGCACCTTTAATTCCAAGAAAATTGAAAAGTTTTCCTATCTGCCCCATCTTAGTCTCATGTCTTTGTCTGCATTGTTGTAGCCTTATCTAGATGAGATACATATTTATAATAATAATAGTAGTTATTTACATATCACTTCTCAAAACACACTTACAAAGGATAAAAAAACAAAATCAACAACAGAATAAATAAAACAAGACATTTAGAAACAGGGCAGAGTCAAAAACAAACAATACAAGGTTATTACATGAAAGCAAGTCTGTAAAAAATTATTTGAAAGATGATACATATTTAGCCAGCCTGATCTGTCTTGGAGCCCGGATGGTAAAGGCCCCATCTTTTCTTGTTTTTAATCTACATTTTAGAACAGCCAATAGGAACCTGCCTGAGGACCTCAGCATGTGATCTGGTCTGTCTGTGATATAATGTAAATTGGCGCTAGACCCATCCGTGCTTTAAAAGTCATCAGTAAAATTTAAAAAATCAATTCAGAAATGAACATGTAGCCAGTGTGAAGATGCTAAATTTGGGGTGATGGAATACAAGCTGCTGCATTTTGTACAAATTGGAGACGAGAGAAAGAGACGTTTGACTGAATCGCATTTAGTGCAATATATTTTTCAACTTCAAAAATAGATTAGCCTTAATGCAGCATGAAGCATTTGTCGACATTTTCAATTATGCCATGTATCCAAAGTGTGCAGTAAACTGAAAAATTAGGATTAGGATTAGGATTGAGGTTATCTAAGGCTCATTTAGGGTTACATTCTTCAGAATTGAAAGTGATTGATTTACCGCAGTTCTTACTGCAGTAAATTATGGCACATGTCAGTTGAGAGGAATGAATCCCGGTTGTCAAAGGTCATATACTTACCTGAACAGACAGTTCAGTTCAGTTCCACTGCAGCCAATATAATGTATGGAGTTCAGAGTAATGTTCTCTGTATGTGTTCAGCATTTTAAAAATGACACAAAAGCCAGTTGAGAATGCTGTCAGCTCAAAATAGAAAAAGTCCAACACATCCAGAAAATGCAAAACAGACAATTATGTAATCCATATAAGTTGGTGTGAGTCTAAAATACATGGCAGGCATGTCAGTTGTTGTCTGAGGACTATTGTAACACATAAACTTTAAAATATATTTAGTCACATCAACAATATCATCAATGGATAGGACACAGCAGAAGATTTAACTGGAAGTTAATCCTAATCATAGTCTTATGCAACCAACAGTTTACTGGTTATTCAGTTCTCGTTTAACTGAAGGGGGACAACAACTAAATCAACATTTAGTTCTATTATTGATATAATTTGCCTTTTAAACAGATATAACATTGGCACTGAAGCCCATTGTATGGTACCTGGACACAGCACAAGGCTGAGGAAACATAAGGATGGTATGTAGCATGTCTAGATGTCCTCATCTAAACAATGCCATTTGTCTAAAGGCACCATTAAAGTGAGCAGAAAAGGTGATGATCAATTTAGTAATACAAGGACTTTACTGCAGGTAATAATGTTAATGGCATTTCACATTATAATGTGGATATTATTAATTAAACCAAGGATTCACCTGAGCCTACTTGAAGAAACCCCATGCAAGCTGTTTTTGAAGAGAAGTTATGCACTCAAAACTTAGTTCTGGTCTTATTCTTCTAGAGGACTGAAGGCGACAAATGAGACTGTCAGGGCCACAGGTTACAGGCTATCCCCGAAGCCAGGATGAGCTTAAAAAATTCATAGAGTATTGATCTTTGGCAAAGTGAAATATTGATGTGTACAGTAGTATATAATGTGTAAGATACAGATTCAATAGACCACATACTGTAAACCCCATCCTGGGGTTGTTTGAGACTGTGAGGGGGGTGCGGTCAGGTTTCAGCTATTTCTCATGAGATCCAGAAGTCCTGTAACCCTGAGAAATTTTCACACAAGGACTTTTTTGCTGGACCACATAATACAATGTTTTTATTTTAGGGATTAGAATTGGGATTAGGGCTGGAATCAGTGAAAAGTGGGTTGTGACCTCGCAAAACAGTGCATTAATTTATACTTAACTCAGTTTTGGTCCAGTTTTTTTTTGTGGGGGGGGGCAGACGATGGCTGGGGTGGGTAGACATCGCTGGTGATGCAAATTCAAGAAAAAAGCTTTGGCTTTTAGCTTTTGTAAATAGGCACAGATTAGATGTTTTTAGAAATAAAGGCTGTGTTTCTCAGAATCTTTTTGTCACTTTGTGAAAAATCAATCAGACTGGTCACTTTGTCCTCTCTCTGTATTACTGTAATTCCAGGCCAATATTCAGGCCTGTTATGCAGATCCAGCACACTGTCTTACAATAACAACTAATCATGCAAATGAGATCAGAGTGCCACTTTTGGGTCTTTTAAAAGTGAGCTGTGTGCACACAAAACATGCTCAAACACATATACACAAGCATGCACACATCTACACACACACACACACACAAAACACAAACACGTACTCAAAAATACATAGGCAAACATTGCTGAAATTTCCATACTGTTGTCGTTAACAGCAATTTCATGATGCAGAAGTTGTCGGACTACATGAGTGATGTACAATCAGGGGCAAAAGTAATCCATAAAATAGCCATGCACTTGTGCAAGGTGTAATTTCCATTTCAAGATGTGATTGCACGCAGTTGCTGAGTGAAGTGAATTGAAATACTGTTTATATTTCTCCCCTCGATTGATTTTCTTATTGCCAGCTGGATACCGCCTGTTTTGAAATATTTTTCTTGCATCTTGCCACCAAGATACCCAGTTATGGAGTTTTTCTCTCCAATATTTAAGCTGGTGTATGTTTGTTTCACAGACTGAATATGACAAAGTGGTTCAATGTCAAAATCTCAACACCTCATGCTGTGGAGATGCGTAGTAAGATCGCATAACTGCACAGAGTCCGAGACTAAACCAAATATGGAAGACCGTAAAGCAACAAGCGTGATATAATTGTAAATTGAAAACACATAAAAATAGTACATGCAAAATAGCCATCGTCTTAGTATAAACGCAACCTTGAAATGCTAATACTTTGCAAGTCTCAAGAGTTCCCCTGACAGACACACAGAGGAATAGTTTGATGTTTATGTAAATCATATCTTGCTGACAGATGTAATGCTGTCTTTGGAAGCACAAACAAAGAAAAGCGGGGAAGGGGAAAGTAAGCAGTGAGGAGCATGTCTATTGTTTCGACAGCTTGTGTCCCCAGCATCTGCCATCAAGCAGGAACAGTATGTCAAGATTAATAAAACGTTATTTTTATTGATCTACAGAATGCAGTATATAAATACATAACTTAAAAACTTAAAAAACTGGAGAAACTCATATAGTGCCCAACAACTATTGTGGGCTCAGTTTGTAAAGTTTCTGGACTGCAAACTCAAAAGACAAGGTTTCAGCCCCACCACAATTTAAAAACAAATGTTCGGCACATGGTTTAGGGAGTAGATAATCTTAATGTCTTCCTTGCTATATTCAGGGGCTTTAAATTCCAATCAATGAAGTGAAATTAAAGACCATGTGAATGACTTTCAGTGCGAGTCGACTGAGCGGACTTGTTAGTGGGAGCAGGGGCATGGTGACAAGACCGTGGCAGAGACTGCTCCTTCACTCTCCTCTCCCCATTTAATTTTCCAATCCACTTCCTCCACATAGTTAGGAGAAGTGAGTTTTGTTCTGGTTTGATACACCATCTAATGAGAGCTACTAAGAGCCTGTTGAAATCATTCCCTAATAACACATTCTGAAGCCTCCCAATGATGAATATTTTTCCTCTATCTCTCCATTCAGGGCTTAATACATTCTTTCACTCACCTCTCCTCCTTTCCCCTTCCTTACTGTATTTCTTCACTTTCATTAACCGTGTTTCGGTAAAGAGATTTGGAGCAATCATTACACATTGATTTTATGTGATTTCAACATGCTATGGGGAATACAGTACATTGTCGTTGCCTCCCGATACAGTCCAAAAGGTCCCAAAGCCTAGAAAGAAAGCTTTGAAACAGCACAACATCACAAAATAAACAGCAGATGGTTCAAGGTATTCTAGGCAGAGATTCACTGATACAAGTGTGCATGTAAGCATAATTTCTTATCTCAATACGGCCATAGGCTTTACCAGGTAACCTCAATTTGATCCCAAATTGGTCACACATCTACCATGAAAATGTGTTCAAATTCAGTTCATCAGTTCATATACTGTATGGGCATACCATGCATTATACAAATAATTAACTATTCATGACTGTGCATATTGAGATGCCCTATTGAACTGATTTGCTACATGGCAGCATAGCGTGTCAGCCCTTAATCAATTCTACTTGCTTGACACACTCCAGTTGTATGGTAACAAGAACAAGTGACCTGACCTATGCTGCAATATGCAAGCTGCTTAAAACTCTTCTGCGGTTTAAATGTTATCTGTTCCAAAGATAAAGTGCCCTCCCCTCCACTTCCTAGGGCTGTGGGTATTAGTTACAGCCAGAGCACTGGTTGGTATTCTGCTTTGAATTCTGGAATTGTGTCTGTACCTTGACGTTTGATTGGATCTGTGCAAATACATGTATATGCAAATTCGCCAGATATCAGTTCTTGCTCGGGGTGAAATGGGAAACAGTGGTTGCATTCTGACGAGCTTCCTGCATGGACTTTCAATCCCTTTTTCTCAAAGGATAGTGGTTCGGTGATCTATAAATTCCCAGTAAATCTCAGAGCCCGGGCTCCTTCCCTGACATTTCCAGACTCCCACATAGCATATTTTTGAGCAGGTAAAATCCATAATCTGTGTCAATGGTACCACACAGTGTATTCGCAGGGGGCCCTATGCGAACCCAACTGGCCGTGGATGCAGTGCAGAGGCTCATACGAGGAAAAAATGTTTGTTCTTACCTCTGTTGTCATACCTGTGCCTGAGGGCCTACACCAGAGTTACTCATACCTCAGCATAGGCAATCCAATACTACTTACTATTCTACTTTCCCTACGACAAGAATAGACATAACCATATTGATAGATACAATTATTAATACTACAAAGCAATTACATAAAGGTTAAAATTTGGTATAACTTTAGGTAAATCTATAAGAATAGTTGAATATATGAGACTGTATTAGAGTTTTTTTAAATTTGTAGTTATATGATCTATATACTCATTGCGCTGAACTAGTGGATGACTGTGTACTAAATCACCTGTTACTGTGAGAAAACATTACATGACTTAAAGAATGATTAACTTCCTCATTCCAGTATGACTGCTCATCTACACATGTACTGTATGCTCAAAGAAAGATGGTACAACTGTGCCATTAATCATTTTTGAAAGAATGATTCTACTGAATAGGAGAGAAGTAAGAAGTATTTTTTCCCCCCACCAGTCTACACATTCTAGTCATTTGTGGTATTCAGATTCAGATGTATTGCTACTTTGACATTCATACACGCAGAGAAGAACAGCTAATTGTATATGATCCCTCCTAACGTTATGTTGCTATGTCTGCGCGTGTCTATGCATTGTGACAGTGGTAATCGTCGGGCTTTTCAGCAATCTCTGCAATTAATCTGTCTTGACATGATAATTTGCGTCTGTTCTATTTGAGACATTTTTGTAAACCTTTGCTCAGCAGGGCGGCTCTGCGGTGTGTGTCTGAAAAAGAAACAAGAGGCAGATGCATTCAGTGTTCCAGTTTGTCAACATTACACAGGCTGCAGCGACGAGAACAGAACATGCTCACCAGGTTTTGTGCATCGTGACACCAAATTACACTTGACAAGTGGAGGGAAAAATTGCTTGATTGATGAACAAAGTAATTCTCTACATGTAATTAATACACTACTAATGGGTATCCATTTGTCTTCCATGCTGCATACTGAAATGCAGAGATGGGTGGGGGGAATGTATCGTGTTGAGGGAAGGTGCTCTACACCGCCCTGTAATGTGAAAGATAGTGTTTCCCTCATAAGATTACCTCACGGCTTGTTGGGAACCCGTAGGGACACTGTAATGGACCATGTAATGGATAAAGGAATGTATTGAAGGGCACGTGTTGACTTAACAGTATTGATCTGGAGAATGCACATTGATAAATTCAAAAGCAACAATATTTCGGTGAAACACAAATGCACTTTTTCTGATTTATAGAATGAATGGTCTACAGCTTATGCATGAAACTAAATACTAATCTACAACATTTTTGCTACTCTCTATTGCTGATTGATATGACGCAATAGTAATTCAACCTATACAGTTCATAAAAGCTTTTACATGTGCTGTTCTAAACACTTAGTATCGAGTAGGACTTTCCTGAGAAAGGTCCTCTATGGACAGACAATATACATAGCAAACAATATCAACATAGTCAACATAGTATGATATTATATAGAGAAAAAAAAGAAATAGAAAAAGAGCGAGGCCGTGATGGATGACACAACATCCAACATAGCATCATATCTCTCTGGATTAAATGCTCCAGGAAGCTGGCCCCGGGGTGTGCTTGTGCATATCATTAAGCCCCCTGAAGAGGAGGAGGAGGGCACATTCGAGCTGCTGCCCGGCCAAGTGCACCGATAGGCCACGTCTCACAGCTGGCTTTCGCTAGACTCCAAAGGCAACCAAGTATTGGGTTTTATAACTATTATATTTTCAGAGAGTATTGAAGTGATAAACATTTCCTCTGGAAGGTGGGAAAAAAAATCAAAGTGGCCCTGCAGGACCCACTGGTTGTTTGTGTGAGTGTGCGTGTGTGTGCGCACACATGTCAGTGCATGTGTGTGTGTATGTGTGTGTCAGTACAGGTTTTTGCACATGTATGCACATCCTTGTATACAGCTCAGCTTGTTTGCCGTCCAAAGGGTATTTACTTGTATGCGTGGGTGTGGGTGTGTGGGTGTGTACCCACATGTCGGCATGTGTGCCATTCTTCTGGAAGGTGGTTTTAAAAACACACTATGTCAGATATTGGATGGCTACTGTATAATTTGATGGGTCTGTGCACAGAGCCCGGCTGTGGTATGAGTCATTGATTACACATCATGCTTAGTATGCTGCAGTGCAGACCCCCACATTGGTGGAGAGGCAACCTGAAGCCCCCAATCAATAGCAGCAGGCCTGTGAAGCTTTCCGTCAGGGCCAGAGTGAAGGACTCCCTACTACTCCTCTGGGCCTGAGCCCTAACCTTTTCCAAAGAGAGGTGATGAAGAAGCTCATCATTTCTAATGAGGAATTAGTGATCGGGCCAGAAGAAATGACTGTCAGCACCACATCCAGGGGTCCAAAAGGTCTCGGAGACTGGGAAGTACCGAACAGTGTTCATTAGAGACGTAGTGATTTTCTTGATTTGCTTTGAGTGGCGCAAGTGGAGCAAGCTTTAACTGTGGTGCTGGGAAGTCCAAGGATTAAATATATCAGTCAAGTTATACGTTGTGAATTGGAAGAAACTGAATATGTAAGATAATCCAATTTTCACCTCGCAGTGACCTGCAAGAGGAGAACAAAGCCAGATCAAGAGTTATTACAGATTTTTCTTTTTTTGCAGCGAGAGAACTATATTTAATGACCAGAAGAAATAGACGTGTTCTAAAGCCTTTCTGACGTGACATCATGCATTTCATGTTTGAGAGATGAATCACTCCAATTGACAGAAACAGATTCACAGCTAATTAAAAACGTAATTGCGTGCACTTTAGCCATTTAGAGGAAGATGAATGTGAAATCATTAAGCATCCTCTGAAAACCAGATGTTCATTAAATTATGTCTATACAAATGCAATTGTTCAATAGATTGCCAGAATATGTGCTTACTGTATAACTCAGGGTAATTCATCCCTTAAATCCCCGCTTTAATTGATTTAAGTCTTCAAAAATAGTCAATCCCTGCAGCACAATATTAAAGAACAGATCTAGCATGACAGCAAACTGTTATTCTCTCCCTCTTTCTATTGTTCTATCGCTCATATATTATTAATTTCCATTTTAGAATCTGAAATGAATCGTGGATGAATGAAAAGTCAGATTAATTTTAAGAGAGTAATCCAGTTGCCAAGCAATGTTGTTTTTTTATAAATAATTTCTGTAACCTAGTAATGCTTATGAGAGTAATCTCCTTTTGACACATGGTAATCACAGCAGAGATAAGGCAACGCTCCCCTCGCTGCCTGGCCTCAGACAAAATCATCTCTGGAGAGTGCAACAATCACGCCTCGGTTTCTTTCTCCCAATTAGCCCCCACTGTGCAATTCATTGGGTTCTGCTGTAACAGTCCCTCAACAATACTTACACAGGCTAGTCGTTACTCAGTTGTACCAGATAGGCACCACTGTCTGCATATTTTGGGAGACATCATCTACAGTCTGTTGAAAATGACCCAAATCTGGTGGTTCCTGGTGACTGGGAACAGATATAACAAAATCCAAATTCATTAAAAATGTCCCACCTTCAAATACATACACATTTACAAAGCCATGAGAACATTTAGTTAAGCTCAACTGTGAGCCACACATTGCTAAATCTCTGTGCAGATTGCCAGGTGGCTAGAAACAAAAATCCTCACACTGTCCCATTCAAATTTCTCTTGCAAGATTCTATGGCTTTTGGGGTCCAAAGAAAAGTTGGATCAGCTTGTACTTTCATACATACAATGTATTTTCTCTTTTGAGACAAAATCAAAAGGCTCTGCTTCAGTAGAGTGGCAATAATTGATTTACTGGTTCAGATGAAGGGAACTATCTGGCTATTCTTCTATCCCACTGCTGTATGCCCTGTACATTTCCTTCTTTCATACACCCTCTGGAACCCTCCGTTTTGTATTTTGACAATTGTTATGAGTCTCTGTCAGACACACCAGGAAGCTGACTCACCGTGCTTTATGTGCCCAATAAAAGCCATGCCGAGTAATTTCAATTTCTCTGAAGGCTTAACAACGGCCACTGCCTCTGCTTTTTACAGTAGACAACTATTCATTTGGCTGTGGATTGGACTAATGGAAAGTGTACTTTTACCTTTTCCTTAGAAGGATGGAGGGAGGAAGGAAGTGAAGGGGAGATGGAGGGTGAAGGTAACAAAGTGAAAAGGGAGCGAGAGCAAGAGAGAGCGAGAGAGAGAGAGAGAGAGAGAGAGAGAGAGAGAGATGCAGACAAGATGACAGACGCAAAGAGTGCAATCGAAATGATGTTACAGCATCCTGTTTCTGAAATAGTTTTCTGTAGCCATACTTCATATGTTGATATTTTGACACAAAGCGACCAGCCAGTGCTCAGTTCCAGTTCATATTACTCAGAAATTTGCCATGCTCATTTATTTTATACCATCTCATCTGCCTTATAGTGCAGCTGATTCAAAACTATGTGGAGTCCTTACTGACTCGTATAAACCTATAATTCATTCTCTGCTTCGCTGCTGGACAAGAGCCTAAATGTGTTGTCACCCAAAGGGTCTCTAGCAGGCAAGCTTAGAAACCTTTCTCAAAACGACTGTATCTGTCTAACCTAGTTGCTCCTCATGTGGGAACCAAATGGGAATGTTTCCAGTGTGTTCACTAGGTGGCAATCTAGTAACATAAAACATGCTGCCTGCAACAAGGCTGCTTGCATACACCAAGATTCAGGGAGATGAGCCGATAATATGGATTAACAGGATTTGGCTATTTTACAGCTGTATCAGAATATATAATTTGATGTTTGATTTAAAATAAATAAATAAATAATTTAAAAGAAAACTTTTCGAAAGGAAGTTTCTTAATTGTTACAGGATGCTTTAAACTCACTTTTTTTTTTCTCTGATAGACCACCGCGTTGGTCTTGGCAACTGTCTTGGCAGTTGAAGGAGATGGATTTGGGAGGGGAGAGGGGCTGTGTTCTTTTTACTTTAAGTGTCTGTAAATTGTCCAAGCTGTGTTCCTTCCTCTGATACCTACCCACCTGAAACTGCAGTTCCTACACTTCAGTGAAGCAATTATAGAGGACTTTGGTAGATCAATGAAATCCCCTTTAGATGACAGAGCCATAAGGACATTTTGATCAATTTCAGATCAATTCCACTGTTTTGCCCAAACCTTGTCCAAATAAAAGAGAGGCTTCTGGTTGAAGAGTGGTATCCGCCAATATGATAACGACGTTTTTGTAAATGGCTGCTTGTAACTGCTGTCTGGCTTGTGTGCTACAGTGTATTGTGTACACTGTTAGGCTCAGCACACGCCTGCTGGTCTCTCTGTCTTCTTCTCTCTCTCTCTCTCTCTCTCTCTCTCTTTTGAATGGGGAAAAGTGACAGGTGCTAGAATGCAATCTGAGCTGTCAACGCACATCAAAGCTCTCAGTAAATTCTAAAGAGGAGCTGAAAGTCATCATTAAAGAGACTCTGCACAGTTAAATCTGACAGGACTAAGCACTGATGGCAGAGATTGAGTGATAGAATAGCTGTAATTTCTTCCTAAATTTTCTGTCATGGTATGGTCTTTGGCAGAAAATGTTGTCAATATAATTTTCACTGATTGGCATGACACCGCCCATCACTCTTAAAGACAACCTGCTTTTATTAACTCGTTTGCAATGTAAAAGTTAAAGCTGCACCTTTGCATGTTGGCGGCTCCAAAATAGCAGTGAGCGGTAACCGTTGAAAAAACGTGACCTTCAATACGCAGAAATCATGTAATGTGAAAATCAGCACACTGCACACAGCACGCTCATGTATACCCACCTGGCTGGTCTGTGATGCTTTATATCAAAGCAAACCAAAGGGACGAGAGAGGCAAAAGATCAAACGTCGGTGAGTCCAGCTTTCTCTGGATGGAGCGCTCACTCAATGCTGTTTAGGCGACGGTTTATATTTCGACCCGTCACTTCCTGTGGGTGCCTAGGGTGAATCTACAAGGTCTCAATAAGGGAGGACGCTCTCCTCTATTGCAGCCCCACTCTGCGATTTATGCACACACACATACACACATGCTCACATAAGCATTGCCTCTTGTATACACATGGAGCGCAGGCAAGTTTGTAGAGTCAAGCCTACTCAGTGCTGTATTTTGCACTGGAGCAAGTCAGTAGCTTTTAATACATTTCACTGCCGCTCCAGCTCTCCTCAACTTCATGATAATATATTTCCATCGGCTGAAAACAAGCAAAACACATCTGAGGCCTTTAATAATGTAGACAAGAGAGCCACTTTGCCCCACCCGCACAATGCATCCGAAAATTAGTGTCAGACGCATGCATCTTCTGAAATAGCTTGGCCGCCACAGCAGACTGAAAAATAAATATGTCAAATGTATTGGCGTTCTGTATGAATAATGGATATTCTAATACATCAGCGTGTTGTATTGTATTGCAAAAGAGCAATATGAAATATACATCATCTAATTAGGCGATGTTCTCGGACGTGGCGCAGCCTGTTTTTGATCAATATGTAATAAGATCTAGTATCAATTAGTGATGGTTGGGGGTGGGGACCTAGCAGCAGACAAATGGCAACTCTAAAAGTAAGTAAAATAGCTGTAAAATCAATGCAGCACTAGGAATAAAAGAATCAGGCAATAAAGATTTGAAAGCACCATTTTGAAAGTAGAAATTGAAATCTTTAGATTTACTGTGTCATTATGCTGCGGCTGAGCTGTAACCACTCTATTCATCCAATTGATCAAAGGAGTCATTTTTGCCTGGTTTTCTACTATTTACACGCATTATCCATGAAGAGTTTTCTCCTGTAAGGACAAACCCACTGAAAAAAGTGACACAAAAGTGTCATAATCATTGCTGGCATGAAGGTAAACATAATAATGAATAATTCTTGTGGTTATTAGCTATCACAAAGCCTTTGCCTAGAAAATAGTTACCCTCATGAGGCTCATTCAAATACTGAACCAAGAGATATTTTTTCATCCCATTGTGAGATATCCACATTTATCTTACAAAATGACTGCTAGCACAACATTAAACTATTGCTTTACTTTTTAAGGGATAGTAGGTAACTTAATGGATGTGTTGACAACTGGCAGGATTGTACATTCTGAATGATGAACTGATTTTTTGATTTTGATTAATTTTGATAGATTTTTTTCCTTCAATGGATAAATAGATTAACTGGATAAGAGATGGACTCTTCATATAGTGCTGTAATGAAAGTCATTCAACAGTATTACTGTACCTTCCATTCATCCAGTCAATGTATTGAAGTCAATGCTGTATCCCACGACCTAATATATGGATTGATAGATGAATCCTGACTTTTCTGCTTATCTATCAATCTACTCATAACTACGAGGTGGTCCAGCTCTAAAACATGGAGGGAGAGTAATGGAAGATTGTGATCTGACCTGTTCTGCCGCCAGTGGTGGCAGGCAGCCTATCTGTAACACAGGGGCATTGTGTGTCTGTGCGTGTGTGAGTTTGTG
>CABFOQ010021698.1:0-26694 GCA_900660455.1 Gephyroberyx darwinii | reverse complement strand
GCCCAGTGTGCTGCCCACGCCCAAGGCCACCAGGTCAAAAGTGTTGAGGCATCGGGACAAGCGGGAGTCTTCCGTGTTACAGTCCACAACCTTCACCCTCAGAAGCTGCTTCCCGACGCCCTTCAACGCCGCCAGAATCATCGCGGCACTTGCTCTGCTCCGAGGGCACTAGAGAGGAGAACTCACCTGTTGACAAAACAAGACAATAACGTCAGGGCTTTGAGACAGCTATGCATTTGTAAAAAAAACCCTATCCTATATGCTACAACTGCATGAAATCAAGGTGTTAGCGGTATTCCTCGTGCTATTAAATAAAGGCGAGCACCTACAGTACGTAGAAACCAGGCTCGGATGTTGGAGGAAAAGGTAAAGTGCAATCAACTATGTACGACAAAGAACAATACAGTTATTTAAAAGGACAATAAGTAAGATTTTAACTGCCCCAAAGCACAAAGTGATAATATATCTGTTGATCAGTACCAACGTGATTACTTTGCCAGTTGCTGAGATTTCTGGCATCCAAACTCACTCCCTGCCCATTGGACACTCCCTCCCCACATGACCATTTCAAGGACACACCCAATCTCCTCCGTCCCACCTACTCATTTTCAACAGCTCAATGATGAAGGACGGTACACGCTAGCAAGCGGTGCTATCAGACATTTTGTTCTCAAGCAAAAAACCCAAATGACGAAGCGATGTTATTATTAAGGTATTTCGCATCGAGGTAGAAATTTCTGCTGGATCTGTGCTCTAGTTAGCTAGTTTACTCATCTCTATTGTGAAAATGTGACTCGTTGTTTGTGCCAATTACATCAATATCTTCAGTGCATCAGAATACAGTGTGGATAAACTCAAGATATACGGCCCAGTTCAATTTTTAAATAACCGCACAGGGTGAAAGCGCTGTGAAGATATTACTACTCTACAGATTATATTCCCTAGGGAAGATTATTAGAGGGCAGGCAGCTTGGAGACATATAGCCCCGGCTCCCTACAACTCAAATGTGAAGGCCGACTTGAACCCTATTAAAATGGGATGCCACGAGACGCACTCCTCTTCGGGTTATTCCTAGTATGGATGAGACCACTGGAGACATAACATAGTTGCTGATATTTCTCAGGAATCCTCAATCAAAATGTCAAATAAAATCTAATGAACAATAACTTGAATTGATGTTGTAATATCAAAAGGAGCCTATCTATAGTACAAAGGCTGCAATAGTGGTCATTTCAAATTCCTTTTTATAATACCCCCAATAAATGAGACAAATAGGAAGAATAAGCAGCACACATTGATTGATGAGCAGAGCATTCAGTACCAAGCCCAATGGCAGAAGTCACTGAAAATGCGTCAAAATCTAGCGTAAACTTAAAACCAGTGTTAAAACGCTGCCAGTGACTTCATAACTGCAATATCTGTCAAAATAATCGCAGTGTTATTTTGTCCATATCATGCAGGCCGCAGACCTAGCAAACAATCATGTTTAGCCTGAGCAAACATCCAGTTACAAAGCCTTTGGATAAACTATTACAGCAGTGACGTAGCAGTACTCACGTTATTTTTAAAAAACACCAAACGAAACAAACAGATCTTCTTTCTTCACTTATGTGCACAATTACTCTCCTTCCTTATAAATCCCACTCAGCAACTTTCTCCATAGTGCAGACTAAGTTCCCGTCAGGTTAAGACGAAGAGAGGTGCAGCGGAGAGAGAAGTTAACATGTACTAGTTGGACACGTACTAGTTGCCTCTGGGAGGACAACCCATTCAGGTGGCTGGCTCACAAATAGAATAGTGACACATCACATGACCTGGGGATTCAGAGCAGCTGTGACAGCCATGCTCTACGTTTCTCCTATCTACCCCCACCCCCCAGTCTCTGGCAGACTTCACTCACTATAGCCAGAATTGTGAGTCATGAAAACAAAACGGCTATAAAAATATGACCTGCTTCTACGTTTTCTTCCTCTTGCAGCATGAATTAAGCACATTTTTCATGAAATCAAAGAAGATAAACCAAAGCCCCAATTAGCTAAGACTTGGGATCATCTTGTCATGGATGATGATCCTCAATGATCAGCCCTCTGAGGTGCTTTGTGAGGAATATTACCGCTACACACAGAAACCTTTTGAGGATCTGTATAGAGTACGCCCCCAACAGAAGCACTAAATCTCAAAGGTTTGACACTTCACATAGGAAAGCAAAATCCAAGAAGAGATCACGTCTATACCTTAAGATGAAACGAAAGGCATCTTCTCCCATTTCTCAAATTCTCCTGAATATGTCTCCATGCATGAGACCATGAGGTTAGAGAAAGATCATGAAGAAAACTCAATATGATGTTTTATGACTCCTAAGATTTGGATTCTTCTTCTCAAACAGTTTTCACATCACATGGTAGCATCTTCACATTTATCTCATTAAGTCTCTCCGTTTTCTCCTCCTTGCTCCTACGAGGGGTTTCAGGAGAGATTTCAGATGGAGGTGATCACAAAATGATACAGAGCTGAGATCTTCCCTATTTCTTAAGAGATGAAGGAAAGACGACTCTGTCTAGGTTATGATAACCGAAGTAGTTGTAGTACATTTGACTGGGCTTTTGATTGGAGACATCTTTAAGTACAAACATGTACATACAAAGCCAAAGCAACCTTGGTGAGCTAACGTGTGCCATTGCCATCACTCGATACTCTACTAAAACCAAACAAAGGCCAACAAGTGCACCTGTAAACTAACATATCCCGCTCACAACATTCAAAAAGTGAACAGAAGTGGGACCAAAATAATGCTCTTAGATGTTACGCAACGGAGAACATTTGTCTTTCTGCAGCGAGGGCATACAGCTGATAGTTCAGGACTCAACACGGAGACATTGCATACGCATGCATTCATGATCTGACCTGTGGTGGCTGAGCTAAAATAAGAGGGTGGGCAGAGAAAGGCCCGGCCCTCTTCTCATCCAATCATCTAACTCAACACCGGCTGGTGACATGCAGGGGGACATGGGTAAATTCGGAATGGCAGTTAGTCACATGCACTTCACTATTTGAGTTCAGCCAAAGTACTGCTGCCAAGCCACAATGTTTGTTTATACACGTGGCAAAAGACACAGCGGAGTCATATTGAACTTAATATGAGTTGCAATATGAGTTGTACAAAATATATTTGAAGTTAAATCAAGTCAAAAGCCAATGGGCTGGGATTTTAGTGGGTCTGCCTTGTTGCTATGACCTGGTATTGTCAAATATCCTGTGTTGCTCATATAAAATCATATTTGAATTGACTCTATGTAACTTCAGGTTAGATTTTAAATTAGATCCTTAAAATGTATTTCTCTCTTGACTATGATGCTGCATATTGTCCATCCATGACATACAGAAGTCAAGGCAATATCCCACACCTGCAGAAGCACCTGTGACTGGGGAAACACATCTAAGTGGCGTGGCGAGTATGAAACTAGACATTTTGGACAGAAATTGGTGACTTTTCAGCAAATGCAATTTTCCCTGCATTCATTTTCTGCCTGAATTTGAAAGAAGCCAATAGCAGATAACCCAACTGAGAGATCAACCGAGCTCCTACTTGTCATGTGAAGGGTATCGAGGCAATCTGCCCTTGTGGTGCAGCCGGGCACGGAGCAAACAACGTGCCATGTGAGTGCGATCATAAAACAGACAGCTTGTAAGAGCATGAGACCTTTGCTTGCCAGGGATTCCAGCCCTATGACCACCTCTGGGGCCCGTGGTGACCTTGCCGCACAAAAGCTAAAAGGTACAAAGCACGGTACTAAACAACAACACCTGCCCATCACAGGTCATAGAAAAGACTGCAGGAAAGGAAACACGGCTTTTACTGTACTTTGGTGCTTCAAATGTTTGTACCTTCACCAATGGAGGGCTCAGAATATCGAGGGAGATCTTGAACACCGCCCTGTTTTGTGTGTGTCTTGGCTGCTCTGGAAGAGACAGAAATAAATGATGTAATAAAAACTGATGTCTGAAGGAGAAAAAATACAAAGCAGTCTTACAGAATACTAAATTCAATACTAAAAAAGATCAAAACTAGAACTTTCCATTTCAAGATGAGACAGAAACCCATAGGAAAGCAAAATCTCATATTTATTTTTATGTCTCCAGAACACAGAACCAGAACACAGAACCAGCAGGTTCAGAGACAGTTTCTACCCACAAGCCATCAGGCTACTGAACTGCTGATACTAACACTTGCGCACACACACCATACAGACATGATACCTTATTCTGTTTGATACTTAGTTATTTACTTACTTTATTTACTTATTACTGTATTATTATCTCTTTTTTACTTATCTGACTTAGTTTTAACTGTGTTAAGTTGAGCTGACCCGGAGGACAAGGATTTCACTACTGGTAATGATGTTTGCGTTGTTATCTAGTATGTGACAGTAAACTTAAACTTGAAACTTGAACAAAAGAGCTCTCGTTAACACTAAGATGAGACTAAAGACACTTTCTCCTGTTTCCTAAATTCAACTCAGGAGAAACAACAGCTCAGGTTGATCTCACTCTGATCAAAACAACAGATCTCCAAATAATCTGAAATAAGTCTTATTTAACTCTCCTGGATATGAAACCATGAGATCAGAGGAAGATCTCAAAGAAAACTCACTACTGTTGCATTTTCTTATTGAAGCCATCGGGGTCAACAGGAAAAAGAAATCGAATCATTTCTCTGTCTGTTGTCTCCTCGTTGCTCCTAAGGGAGTCTTAGGAGAAACATTTCAGATGAAGGTGATCACAAATTGAGATCTCCGATGGAGCTTGTTTGATTACACATTAATTGTACAATTATCATTATCAATCATTAATAGACTGGTTGTCTAAGACAAGCCCTTTAGAGTTGATTCTAAAGGAACATTTTGATCAGATTACACACAAGCATGCGTTTTCAATGGCGAGTTTTTGCCCCAGGATTTTAATCTTGCCGGGGTGGAATTTTTTTTGGCATGAAAATTAACACAATAAAAGATATTGAACATCAGCACAAAATATCGGCTTCAATCCAAAATACATTGGTAGTGGCGTCCTTAACTGGATGAAGGTTTATTCAGGTTGAAACAGGATGTTGAGGCGGGGTGTGACCCAACGGGATATCCATTAGGCAGTTTTATTTGATGGGAGAGGTGGAGGGGTGGGATTGTTCAAAACTCTACTCACACCTAGTGGTACACCGTGGAGTACTCACTAAAAATACCCTGTTTTCCAGGAAGTAAAAGTAATTTGATACGTAGATGTATATTATGACATTGAAAATTAGCTAACAAAGGTGAAATAGTCATATTTCATTTCATTGTGTGGTCATTGTGACTTTAACGGTCATTCAAATAGCCCAGAAATGTGGGGGCGGGGTTTAACACAGACAGCCAATTATAGTGTAATCCATCCTGGAGACTCCTTGAGATGTTGACAGCCCTATATAAAGCCCGGCGCAGCGTCGAAAACTATTATACTTGCAGCTTCCATGACCTTCTGACTGATTCAGTTTACAGAGCTGCTCCGTGTTTTGTAGCCAGCGAGTTGAATCAAACGCCAATGTCACAGTGTCTATGTCGAAGCTTTCACTACCAATTCTTATTTGGTATCCTTCAGACTATATCTTAAAAAGGAGAGACCGTGTGTGTGAATGTGTTTAGTTGAAGAGTAACTTTATTTATTTTACTTTAAGAGTAACCAGATTTTACCGTTATGCAGCTGTTAATAATTTGGGGGACCAGATGTCCCGGACTTGCAGGAACAGTCCTTGACCTCAGATTTAAGTGTCCCTCCCCCTGGCTGGCTTCATGCAATTCACATTTATGAATCACATTTTTTTGTTGTGCCCAGCTGGCTAACCTGTCCGGAAAGTGTCTTTTATTTTGTAACTTACCGACAGACCGCAAGTGGATCTGAAACATTTGTTTGTTTGCTTCGTTTGTTAGTTGTTCCAGTCACAGACCTCATGTTGTTAGGTCCAGTGTGACCTCCAAGGAGGACATGGACACACAGTGAACACGGATCATGGCGCCATTCTACTGTAATAATCAATAAGTTCAGATGCACAATGTTCAAACGGGAAAATAGATTACCACAGGTGGTACTCAACACTTTCACATATCCATACATTTAAGATATACTTACATTTATCGAATGTACTGTGTACTGTCGCCCTTTTAATTATACACAACTGCACTATTTGTCAACCTTGTACTTTATACACTTTATATATACTTTTTTTCAATATATTGTGCCGTGTGTTTTTATTCTACTTAATTTAATTCTAATTTGATTCTTGCACTGTGGGCTTGTAAGCATCTCACTGTATGGAACACACCTGTTGTATCTACTACATGTGACAAATAAACTTGATTTGACTCGAAGGCTGATACCAATAACAATATTTTTCTATTGAAGCTGCGGATAGCCACTGATGTTATGTGCCAATATTCTGTCTATATAAGTTTGACCATTTTCATGCCAAGAAAAATAGTATTTAACACGTCAACAATTTTTTAATTCAACATATTTCCATTGCAGCTATTCACATGAAATGTAGACCAGACATTGGTATTAACTCAATAAAACTACACAGCTAAAGACATTGTAACATCCCAATCCATAAAAAAGGTTATGTGCATTAAAGAGGAATATACCAATGTCTGTCTTTGATGTGTTGAATACTTATTTGGGCCACTGTATATATATATTGTTATATCATTATATCCTCACCTCCATCATATCAGCAGTGGGCAATATATTGTCGGTCAATGTTGAATTATTGACCCTATAAAAAATTTACTCCGCTTCCAACCTTATCCTTCTCAATAAAAGCTCCTCAGGCGGTTCCATGGTTTCAATAGTTAATTTTACTGTCAAGTAGGCCAGAAGTACAGTCTGGATACTGTCAAAACAAAATGGTGCAATTGGAAACTGGCCATCAAGTTCCCAGAGTATGTCTTTCAGAGGAGTTTCTTTGGACTGCAGTGGAAAGGCGTAGTGTCATTGCAGGCAGAATAACAGACACTCCAAACCAAATAGATGCTAGGTAGGTGTGTAACATTGGTGTAGGCAGGTAGGTGTGTAAGGTATAGCAGCATCAGCTCAATTAGTAACTTTATCGCCAGATTTTACCGTTATGCAGCTGTTAATAATTTGGGGGACCGGATGTCCTGGACTTGCAGGAACAGTCCTTGACCTCAGATTAAGTGTCCCTCCCCCTGGCTGGCTTCATGCCCATGTTGCACCTCACAGTGAAAGAAAATAAATATGCAATTCACATTTATGAAGCAGATCATCACATTGCATATTTCAAATCCCAGACGCGTTGTGTTTTTTGTTGTGCCCAGCTGGCTAACCTGTCAGGAAAGTGTCATTTATTTTGTAACTTACCGAGAGACCGCAAGTGGATCTGAAACATTTGTTTGTTTGTTTTTCCAGTCACAGACCTAATGTTGTTTACTTCCAGTGTGACCTCTAAGGAGGACATGGACACACAGTAAACACTGTAGGCAGGAAGGTGTGTCAGGTATAGCAGCATCAGGTCAATTAGACCTAATCTAAGCACAAGCTACACAACATAAACGTTCATGTCACCGCCCCTTTATACTCTCCGTCAAGCCATCTGACGCAGTAACGCCTTTTGTAAATTCAAACTGGTGGTGTGAATTTTGCTGCTAAAATCACCCCATCTACAGATTTAGAAAGATTTAATATGTATATTTATATTTTTTCCGGTTGAGCTTTTAATTAGGGGAACATTTCTTAAAATTGTGGGATGTGTGGGAATAACATAACTAGACGAGATTCACACTTTTTGTTAGACAGTTGAAATCAGTTGTAACCGAAGTGAAGCCAGAGGAGTGTGTCTATATGGTTGCTGCTGTTTTGAGTGATGTGATGTGTTTTGAGTGTTTTCTTTACTCTACTTTTATTTTAATGTATTTTAAAATACAACTTAAGCCACAATGGTATTCTCTTTAAAAAATAACCAGGGGAAATTAAGGTTACTCTTTTTAGAGAGAGAGAGAGAGAGAGAGAGAGAGATTATGATATATATTCTATAATATTACATATATATATATATATATATATACACTTTTGAGATGTTATGTTTTTATGTTTTTAACAGCGCAAAGTAGGAACAAACTGCATTTTCATGGTGCAATATTTATTTTGAATGAATGAATGAATGTCACTTTATTATTTATATCGCAGGTGACATTCATTCATTTATAAAAATAAAAATATATCTTTGGACAATGTTTGCGCATGTTTTGAAACATAAGTCAAAACATTTCAAAATCCTACAAGAAACGTATTTATTATTACCAATTCATTGTTATAACGGTTCGTTTACTTACAGTTACAGTGTGGGTGAGACAACACAATGGCAATGACACTCCTGGAAACTATGCGGCGCTATAAAAGGCAATGTCTCGCCCCGTTTCACACACTGCGTTACACACGCTCCTTCCCCAAAAAAGTACAAACTCCTCTTGACTGCAACTGTTTACTCCCAATCGGTGTATTTGCGCGCCGCTACTTTTTAAGTCTACTGGCATGAAGAGAAATAACTTATATTGAAAACCTCAAGTTATATTGCATCAGCCAGGCGGCCCCTCCTTTCAGACCATGTGCACTCTTATGTTTGCATGCAGCATCGTTTCCTGTTTCCTATACAAATAGGTAAATGAAGTATCTGTGGAGGAGCAACTGCAACAAGACTCTTATAATTAAGCTTAAAAATGTCTTACCGTCGCTTAAAACACCGTCAACAAAACTCTTCAGCTGCAAGGAGAGTCCTTACAGTGAAGTCTCAGCCTGTAGGTTCTGTCGGACGGGTGGGGGGGAGCATACAGTCAACTTTCCACCCCCCTCTGTCTGTAGCTCCGCCCGAATATCGTTATTAGCAGGGATCAAAGATTTCCTTGACTGCAGGCAGGACTTCCCACCATCAGGTGGCAGTGCTTACAAACATATGACTCCTCCTGTGGGCGCCTTTTACCTCTTGGTAAGGCAGAAGCAGCGGTAAAGCCAGTTCACACATCACCACCATCTTAATCTTAAATTAAATTCTCACCACTATGTATATTTTTGCATTGTTGACATCTTTCTATGCATTTTTTCCTATTCTTTCAACGTGGATGCAAACAGTCACATCAATGTGCATGATGGCGATGATTATGAATTGCTTGTAATTTTGCAAAAATCCCTCAGGAGGACCGATGGCTTTATTCTCTGTCTTCTAGCAGCAATATCCTGATCCTGTTATATCAGCCTGCCCTTGACTCAATATCTAAAACCATCACTTCCCAGAGGAAAATCTTTTGCTCAGTCGTCTTTTCTTTTATCTCCTGAGAAATAGGGGAAGATCTCAATTTTGTCTCATTTTGTGATCACCTTTATCTGAAATGTTTCTCCTAAACCCCCCTTAGGAGCAGCGAGGAGACAACAGACAGAGAAAGGATTCTGTAAAAAAACCAAAAAAGTTTTGGTTATGTGGTATGTGCCTTAGCCACCGGGACGCACAGGAGAAAGGATTGTTGTGACCTTATGAGATAGATGTGAAGATGCTAACATGTGACATATATAATGATAATACTCTCCTGTTGGCTCCGTGGCTTCAATAGGAAAATGCAACAGTATTGAGTTTTCTTTGAGATCTTCCTCTAATCTCATGGTCTCATATTCACGAGAGTTAAATAAGACTTATTTCAGATCACTTGGAGATCTGTTGTTTTGATCAGAGATCAACATGAGCTGTTATGTGGTTGTTTCTCTTGAGTTGAATTTGAGAAACACGAGAAAATGCCTTTAGTCTCATCGTAGTCTTAAAAAGAGCTCATTTGTGTCTAGGAGACATAAAATAAATATGAGGTCTCTTCTTGGATTTTGCTTTCCTCAACATATGGGACCCAATAGTCAGCTCAAGCTGCTCAGCATATAAAAGAAACACTGAACCGTCCAACCACCAGCCCAGGATACAGAGCCTCCATCCAACCAGCTCAGTGATTTCTAGGCTCCAACTAGCATGACCCAAACGACTGAGCTTGCAGCGATCAGTTGGATATTCAGGCTGCTTCATCTTGCCCTTCTTTGCTCTGGCTATAACCGCTACATGTATCAGTGCTACTGGGAGGTAATTGGCAAGAAATGTATACTCCCTTATCTGACATATCTGAACTTATGATTGACGGCTACCCGTCCTCTGGGCCTATTCTGCACCACCTTGATAAATGGGAGCCAGTGGTCTGCGGTGATTCTGAGCTAATGCAGTTCCTACTGGACTTGGAGGAGGGGAGGATCATCAAGAATGAAATGACAAAAAGAATATCACTGCACTACTCTCTGCTGGGCCTGACAACAGTCCCACCACACACATTCCCCTTGTTGATCCCAGAGTGCTCCACAAAGACAAAGTGATTGAAGCACCGCACATCTTTGTAGTCCCCCGAACCAAGAGGTAAAGACTCAAATTAGTCCGACCCAGGAGGCCGAGGCTCCTACTTCATCAAGCCTTCCTCAGGTGTGTGAAGCTATTGATGTTGACATCAAGGCTCCTATCTGTGGTTTGTGCCACAAGGCCAAGAAGATCTAGCCTCTATCCAGCTGAGCCCAAGAGATCAAGGATTCAGCCATACAGGAGGCCAAAGCTGTGGAGGTCAAGATCTCATCATAGTTGGCCCAAGAGGCCAAAGTATCATTGCTAGAGATCAAAAATACAACCAACTAGTGTGAGAGGATCAGGATCAGGTTCAATACTGTCTGTCCCCAGAGGTCAATCCGTCGTCTAACATCCTCCAGGGGGGTCAAACCTGCAGGGATTGATTCATACCGCTCTTCAAAAACAGAAATGGAAGGTAAGAATGATGCTTTTCTTTGTCTTTTCCACACACTGAGATCTGATACTGTAGTCTGAACTGTACTGCTCATAGCATGAAACGGAAATAAACAGGAAAATCTAAACATTTTTTCAGTGCTTACCATGATCCCAAGGATGGACGCAACCACGATCCCGACGACGGATGAAAATGTTCTCCAAGCATCGTTTTTGAGATGTTTCTTCCTGTAGTCTTTCAAATAAATATTGTAGAGAAATGGGAAGCTTTGAATTGCTGTAATCAATAGTTTATATTACTTCCTGGTGTTTCCGTTGGCACATACCATGCAACCATGATGCCCTGGGTTCAAGTCCAGCCAACGATCCTTGTCACATGCTCGCCCCCCCCTCCTCTTTCACAATCTTCCTCTGTCTACTTTGATCTGTCTAACAAAGGCTAAAATGCAAAAAAAATAAAAAAAGGTATTACTCACAGGATTCAAAGAGACATAATAACTGTCTGCAACAGCAAAGAAACACTCACAAAACACTCTGTCTGTTACTCTCTGTTCTTATTAACATATGTTCTGTTGAAAAGCAACACAAATATGAGTTTGTGCCAAACTAGACGCACTGAAAATGATTCATCCTTTTTTAAAAGTGAACTTCAAAGCCTTGTACTGTTAGAGGCATATTGGTGACAAATAGAGTGCCCTCTCATTTACGCGTCTGATTCCCCTGAAATGAACGGCAAAAAAAAAAGATTTTGTTTTCTTTTGAATAAATACAATCGCAGAGTTGTAAAGTTTCGATATCTGCGGACATTTCTACTCATATTCTTCCAGATTATCAGTGAGCTGGTGGTAGTCTGACGTGTTACATTTGAGTACGACACGCGGCCTACATTGTCGTACAACTTGAGATGAAAGCATCTGTCAATCTGTCACTACTATTTCTACATTCTCTCGCTGAAAACGTACTTGCCAGATGCATACAGAGATTTTGTCTGTGATTGCCAACCAATAATTTGCTCGGGGGCAGAGGAGGGAAGGTGACCTGGAAACTGATGTCCATGGCACCATGTTCTGTCCCAGTCATGGAGGAGAAACTGCTCACGATACCTCCTCACTTCTCCTTTGGCAGAGTTTCTCAAAAATATCTTCTTTCAGAATTTAATTCGATGATTTTTTAAACTTGCTTATTGCTTATCCCAATCTGAAGCCACGGTTCTCATATGTGGATATGGATGACTAATGAGAAAAAAAATCTAACCTCTCCAATATTTTTTGGTATTAATAACGAGGACAGGAAGCATACAGGAAATGACTCAGCACAGGGTAAAGTAAGCTTCACTCTCAACCTTTATTCCATTTTCTCGTGTAACTCACAAATCAAAACGACATGGTTGCAGGTTTGACAGAAACGCCTGACAGACATTCTCTGGGTGGTACACACTTTTTAAGGTTGTTTTCCAGGTCTTTTTCCCAGTGCCTGGACACTCTGATACCATACATCATACAGCCAGACAGACAGCTGAAGGAAAAGCCATGGGATTGGATGTACTGCGCGGACCCCTTGAACTGTGTTGTGTGCCAATCAAGTTGCATCGCTTCACGCTAGGCTTTGACGTTTTAATACAGGACGCTGTCCCGAGACGCGTTTCACTAATTTATGTGAGTAACTGTGTATTTTCAAATGGTAGAAATGGTGTCGTCGCAGCCCGTGCACGCATTTATCTGGAGAGCAGAGAGCAGAAAAACAATGTCATAACAGCCGGTTGGTATTAGAGCTAGAGCAACGTGCCTGGTGAAATCCCTCTCTGACTAGTGCAGTCTCCTGGGTCACACGTTGAACACATCCTCTCTGTGCATGTCATACCCCCAATTCTGACTGTCTATGACAATTTTGCATTCTCCAGGATCTTCCCTGCAGGCATTTATATCCTTCTGAGCCCATGGGAAACAAAAAGGCAAACAAACTAATACGACATGATCTCATCCGCAGGAATCCATGCTGCATGTTTTGTTGCAGTCATAACTATTAGGGCACGGAGACTCCAGTAAAAGTGGAGGGTCACTTTTGGTAGGGCCGGTTGATGTAAATGTACAGGCGTGGGCAAACTAACAGAAGTAACATATGAAAAATGACTTTACCTTTGAAATAAATTGCAAAAGCTGCTATACTTTTCCATGTGTATGTGAGTTTTCAAAGCAACATGAGGCAAATAAAAGCTTTCCAAAGACGCCAAATACTCGGTGCTTGAATTGCAGGTGCATCCATCACAAAAACAATATTGTTGTTTATTGTAGCAACGGGATCAGTTTTGAAAATCATGACAACATATGACAAACGTGGACAAATTTCATCAGTGGTTACAAGCCTCAATGATAGTGGTAGTCTGACATTTAACATAGTTTCTAAACACCACAAAAGTACGGCCTCAAAAAATGACCAGCATTGAGCGTGTTGCTCAATGCTGGTCATTTTTTGACCTGTGTCAGTCTCAAAAAAAAAACTTCACAAAGCTGTTTGGACCACACAAACACCTGGAGCCCTAAGAAATGGAAAAAGTATTATGGCCTGATGAGTCATCGTTCAACATTTTTCCTACACTCAGGTGGGTGGCTTCCCCACTCACCAGATCCAAACATCATTAGACCTTTATGGGAAGTTCTGGACCCCCGAGTGCCAAGTAGATTTCCACCTCCTCCATCCTTCTTGAAGAACGGTCCAGTATCCCACTGCACACAGTTCAGGACTTACTGTATATGACAGCGTTTCAAGGAGGTTCGGGGCTGTTGTTATTAGGCACATATATTGTTTGTTATTTTGTCCATCACCTGAATGTCTGCATTGTCATCATTTTGACATTTGCTGCTATTAGTCATGTTTTTTTTGGGGTATGGAGGCTCAAGATGTATGAGTAAGAGAAAACAAATGATCATATGACTAACACAGCGCTGCTGTAGAATCACTGATCAATTAAAAAGCATCATTTGTTTGTTACGATGAAAGATAGGACTATGACAGAATTACAAAATGAGACAGGTACCTTTTGAAAAAATGGATCCCTGCTCTAAAAAAATGTCTGCTAAAATAAAATGTACTATGGAAAATATATTGATTTGTGTTTTAAAATATTTTAACAAGCTACAAGCTATCTTGTAACATTAACAGTAATATTCATTGTTTGTATGTGTGAAATATTGAGCAATGAACATCATTGATAGTGTTTTGGAGTTAAACCATTCATATAAAGATTAAACAATTAAAGCGTTTTTGTAACTAATCTGCTTTAATAGATTCAATTAAATTCAGCTTACTTTCTAGGAACACAAATGCATTATTTTTATACTCCTTTCCTGGACCATGGATGATTTTATCAAAGATTCATTATGGAACCCTTCATATAGCACTTCTTATATAGAAAATAGATGCACTTGAGGCCACCAAGGAAATTGAATGTTTCAGGTGACTCAGAAATCGCTTTTTTTTGTGGGCTGCAAGTGGCCTCCTGTGTGAGAACTCAATCCCACTGAAGACTGAAAATGATAGTTAGGCTACAACTGAAAACAGCAATTTAAAATTAGAATGAACTCTCACACCATCGCACCAAAAACAACAGTTTTTGTACCAAGCACTTAGCGAAAGGGTGAGAGCCCGCATACTCTGCTCTCAAGGATGCTCAAGCACCGCCATTTCCAGGACTGCGGGATGGAACAGAATCAGTAGTCTGACGAGCACGTCCGCTTCATCCACACATTTCATACAGCGAGACAGACACAGTTTTATTATCATTAGTAATAATGAAAGAAATATGCCACAATAGTTACTGTGTATCAGACATCAATTTTACTTTACAGAATAAATTCAGACAATTCATTTTGGCATTGGGAAAATGACAATGACATTGGGTCAGATGAGAGGGATGATTAAACACTACACTTCAACTGGGCTTGCTTGAAATTTATGCAGAGTGATCCTCTCTGTGCGTTTGGAGAGGTGGAAAAAGGCATTTTTGAATGCTTTGGTGTTATACAAAAAGAAGTGACGTGTTCAAGATACTTTTGGCTAAACACAGGAGGATGGTCCTGAATATAAATGCATCTTCTTCAGCTGCAGGGAAGGCAGATCAAAACATGCCATATGCTACAATACACTGGTTTAAATAGCTGAGAATCTGCACTAATGCAGTGGGTTTAGATCACAAAATTACAGCATCCATGGCAGACATTAGCTTTTATGTGGAATGCCTAAAATGAGCTCTTGTCTTTCACTTGGAGCAATATTGCTTTGATAAAAACGTGCACGGACTACTGAAAATTGTCCAATAAGACACGTGGACGAAAGCACATCCATTTATTTGACAAAGAAGGGACTTTTAGAAGACATCAAGGGTGGATATAGATTGTCCCCTTTCCACCATTACAGTCATTTGTAAAACATCACCTGAAAAACATGAAACCAAAGTCACACGAAAGACCATTTTAATGATGTGTACATTTCGCCTGAGTGAGTGAGCTCAGCAGTTCTGAGAGAAGATATAGAGAGAGCTATACCACCCCTGATTACTCCCAGGTAGTTCTCCATTTTAGATACTCAATAACCTTCTTCCAACAACAGCTCTGGGTAATATTGGGTAAGCAGTGCAAGCTATATGCTTTCAAACCGTTCAGTCAAAGCGAGATGTGTGATCATCAGAGTTTGTTGAGACAAAAGTCACCAAGAGAGGTTTGTTCTTTGCGGGCCGTGTGCCTTTCTACAAGTCAGTTATAATAATGTCAGGGGAATGTTACCTAATGAACCTGGTATATATGAACCTCTGAATGTGGATAACATCTTAAAGTGATCAGTTGACGGTGCACAGGCAGATATTCATCCCACCTCTAGAAACAGAACGATCTAAAACCCTGTTAGAATTACAATGATCTTCAGCGGTGAACAACAGTGACACTACATGACATGTTTTTGCAGTGAAAACTATTATGTGTCATTCAACCAAAATCCTAACTAGTACATATGCAACACATGAACATGAACAAATGAGGTGATTTTAGTCACATTGCTTTAGCTGCAAATCACAGGCTTAATAAGCACGCCACGAATGAAGTGTTCCCAGTAGCTGCATCAATTTAAACATTACACCGCAACTGTATTAGACAACCATTACAGTGTAGAATAACTCACATCAGTCTGTGCAAATTGCAATATTTTTATACTATCACACAACCAGTGATTAAATACCTGGACGCTTTTGATTTTCAAGTGCAGTGCTCGTAATACTCTACATCTTTTTTTGTGTCTCTGACACCGTAGCATTATTAATATCCACAAACAAAATAAATCAATCGTAAAATTTCAAAGTAAAATGTATTTCAAATAACTTAAAAAAATCATTTTGTTCTAATCCTTATCATGCAGGAATCAGTGGGAGCATGTGCTTGTTGCGTCTCTTCCCTCTGCCACAATTACCAGTCATGTGTTTCAGATGACACGCCAAATTCAACAGAGCCTATAAATGGCTGCTGGCTAGCGGTGGACGGACTCGGCAGGGTTTTGAGTTTTAGCATCTAGCTGCTGGCTAGGTTGGATTCTTCCCAAATGGACCAATCTGTATCGAATGGGGTTACACAGCAACGAGGGTTGCACATGGTGTTTGAAAACACGTAGAAGCTCACAATGTTTTCTCATTTAGAAAAAGACTTCAACACACAAAAAAAAGTGGGTTTGGGTGGTGTGCAAGGTTGATACTTGAAAATGAAGGTGATTGCTAACACTCAGTTTGAAGTTGGAATCCATTCCCGATCCTGGTCTCTGTGGAGACAATCATCCTCTAATAACAGTAATCTATCTCCTCGTTGGCCAGGACAATAGCTGTTCTGCAGGGGATGTAGACCTGAGAGAGTGAGAGTGAGAGAGAGAGAGAGAGGGGAGAGAGATGAAAGTAGAAGACTGATGATGTTAAAGAGAGACCATCACAGGTTTTGGAGATTATTGAATCTTCAGGTTTATCCTTTTTAGAAGTGAGATATGAGAGCACTGGTGGTCCCTTGATGATGCAGGCACGATCATTTCTCATCACAATCAAGGTTGATTTAATAGCGAAACAGAAAGGAGGAGGAAGAAGAGGAGAAGGGGGGATGAAAAAGAGGAGGAGGGCCTATTTTCATGGAGACGTGGTATTTAGATTTGAGCAGAAAAACAACCCTTCAGAGGCGGCAGGGCACCGACAGCCTTGCCTGAAGAGGACCGTCAAGGTAAGAATCAAAGAGTGTTACAGTGAGACCTCTGGGTGGCACTGGAGTTAGTAGATCTACAGTAAGGAGAGAAGTCATTCTGCTGCTAAAACCTGATGCATTTGAGCTTTGGCTACAGAATATAAGCATGCCAGTGTGTGCATTCATGTGAATGATCCCCAACTGAGCAATCGTGATTCAGTTCTAACCTCTCTGATCAATGCATCACTGCGTGGTTCATCGTTTCTGAATGCTGTCTATATAACAAAATTAAATTGGACGTCTGAGAAGCTCGTGGGTGCCAGTGGGCATGAGCTGAGCAACAGGCATCTTCTGTGTTTGGGTGGTCTGATGAAAAAGCATGTCAGCGAAACAAGCAAACAAACAAAAATATGTCTGGAGATGTCAGATTCCTCGTATTCTGCACAAAGAATCTTAGTGAGGATGTTGGTTCGGTGCAGCACGTAAAGTCTTTGATCAACCCTTTTTATATTTCACAGTGTACCGAAGAGTTTGGAGGCAAAGGAGCCACCGTGTACCATTTTACTCATTTCAGATTTATGCCAAAGGAAAAGCCAACCAGACAAAAAATGATATACTATATTTCCCAACAGAAAACTGAAAAAGAGAGCGGAGCTGTAAACAATTCAATCACCCCCTGAACTCTTCAAGCCGCCCCTCGGCATCAGTGTGGATCTGTGCTCGCTGTGGATGTGTTTCTTTGGCAACAGTTTGTCACTGAGGGAGTCGAGCAGCCCGGCGCTGAAACACTGACACAGACATTGGTGACTAATTAAATAGTCACAGTGGGAGAGTCTCCGTGCAGCAGCACCACAGAGAGACGGAGAGGCAGAATGAATCATTGCACCTGTTTAGACAAAAGCTACCACTGTGCCTAACCTGGAATATGTCAACAGCTTTTATTTCCACCAAATGGATAGCAATAGTGACAAATTTCTAAATCAATCTGTGAACAAAGAGCAGCAGATAGTCCCAGCAGCGATACGGCAACACAGACATTGTCATTAACATCTCGTTATTTGCCGACATGGAAAGGCAGTAATGAAAAGACACACACACACACACGACACACACACACACACACACAGGGACAGAAACCCACTCACACCTAGAAATTAGACCAGGCGTTTGAACGGGATCTTTTCATTACATTACATTTAGTTCATACATTTCTTCCAATGCTCGCCCATTGGACATAATAAACCTCCAGTGTGATTAATATGACTCCACACAACATGACTACATGTACGTGACTCACAAAATTCTTGAAGTGAGACACGCTCTTAAAGCATCTGGCTGCCTTTTCTGACAGATTTCGGAGTACGTCCAATAAAGCGTCTGCTGGTTTCTGATGAGTCAATGTGAGGAGGTGTTTAACGGCTCACCTCACAGGTCACATTCAAATCCAAGTAGCATCTTAACATCAAAGCTCAAAGAAGAGATGAGAAAGGGGCAAAGCTGTTTCTTTGGAAACTGCTGCATAAGTAAAAAAAAGAAAAAAAAAAAAGTTAGCATTCTGGTGTGATAGAGTTTGGGTTGTCTAGTCACTTCTAGCGGAGAGAGTCCAGCCTTCAGGCTATTACTCAATCTGATCCATGTTCAAACACACTGATAAAGGTTTCATGAGGTTTCATTTCTGCTGGGTTTCTGTCTCCTGACCCCAGCTGCTGGCCAGAGCACTGTCTGACTTTCTATGCTTTTCTCTATTACTTACTTAACAAGTCTCTGTAGCAGTTCTTCAAATGCAGGTTGTACTTTGGATTAAGACCCAGGATCCAAACATGGCTTGGCTGGTTAACTGAGTGAGGACTCACTTAATGACTGGAGTCAACCATGTAATGTACCAAAAACAGCTCTAGTCAGCTTAATCACCACGGATGCTCGTGAACTAAAAAAGAAACGCTTGTTTGCAAGTTCCCTTTACGTGTCATTTCCACAGTTGGTTGGATAGCTCCTGGTACCCTGTCAAAACAGCGCTTTCAAAAATAAGCAGATAAAGACACAGAATTAAAACCTTTTTTCAGCTAACAATGAAATGTTTTCTTTTTCGAGTAAGCTTTGCCTAATGCAAATCAACTTGGTGCTTCGGTTATGACGACAAAAAATAAAGAACATAGTGCAGTATATGCATGAAATCACAAAGTAGTACCTGGTTTTACCATACACAGCACGCTACTTTGTCAAAACACATGAAAATCACTGAAGAATCACCAGATGTATTTAAAACCTGCATGTTTACATGTAAAATAAAATAAATAAATATGTTGTGTTTATGTGGAAGGCATTTCAGTGTAAATGGTAGGTATAAAAAGTGTTAAAAAGATGTGTGACGCATGCACACACAAATAGTTTTTAACCGATGTCCAGTATGTGCAAATATTTCATATATGAGTATTTAGCAGTATCAGGCTCGTGTGCGTGTATTTTATACGTGTGCGTGTGACAACAACGACAAAGTTTGAATGAAGCGCTCCGCATCCTCTCATAGTTTTACTCTGTTAGTTCACAGTTCAAGAGTGGGCCTTAGATGTTTATGATGGAAAAATACCTCTTTTGATCACTTGCCACTACTCTGCTGCATTTTCCTCCCATTCCCTTTTCTTCCTCGCGTCAACTTAATTTCTTTTTATGAAACTGTCAAAGGCGACAGCGCTTTGATGTACGCAAAGTTTATCAAACGGTTTCAAAGCAGCTAATTATTCATCAGCCCTGCTTAACTTTATGTAGTTGACGTCATAGTCATAATACAAATGGTATAAATACTACAGATTAAAAAAAATAATTCTCAAATGGCACAAATACTACAAAAAAATGTAGTTAAAAAGGAACCAATTTTTTTTTTTCATAATTTAGGGAATTCTGTTTTAGTGCATTAATAAAGCCTTTTTTCTGTCAAACGTTAAAAGAGATATATTATTCTCATGAAAAGCCCCGCTGAGTATGGCAAGCTGTCAGTCCGCTCTGATGAAGGTTTAGCCGTGACATGTTGGTGAGATAATTAGTTTTTTTTCACATGAAGAGAAGAAGTGTATTTTTCATCTTTTCTATTGAGCTTTATGGTAAGCTGTTCAAACATCAACTACCTTTGATGCTACTAGAGGCTAAATAAAATAAGCTATTTTTTTTTTTTAGCTATTAGGACCAATTTTGAATACCTCCACCCAGAAAGAGAGAGAAAGTAAACTTTTCTGCCATTTCTCATCTGCGTTAGTGTTTGATATTGTTACAATTTTTTTTTTGATTGACGACTGAAATAGTTTTACTGAAACTGAAATTCCTTAAATTACTCATTACTGGGTTACTGAGTAAAGTACTGCCACCCATCACTGACTGTAATGCAGCATTGCACTGTATACTCTGGTGGACCTGTATCAGCGACAGGTATAGCAGGTTTCTGCTGGGTTTATCCCATTATGTGCATTCAGAGCCTGGCAACTGATGCATTTCTTAAAAGATATGAGAGTTTATTATCACTCAGCAACGAGGAAGTAGGAGCACTGATGGACATGTTTAAAAAGACTGGAGGGAAAAAGTTTGCACTGACTTTGAAAGCAACAGTTGTTAAATAAAACATAGATGGAGTGGGCACCTCTCTGCAGCCCCCGCAGAGGCTCTTGTCTGATTATTCTTGTCATATCCAGGTAGGTGGGAGGAGGAGGAGAAGAGGCAGCTTTGTGCAAGACTACAGCCTCTCTGTGCAATCTCTGTGAGGGAGCCCAAAAAAAAAAAAAAGAGATATGTGCTGAGTGGTACATCCCCTCCTCCTCTTCCGTCAGCTCTATCCTTCTCACTCCCTTTCATTCCCCATGAATCCCTGATGGTGCCAACATTAGCAGATGACTTGTTAACTAAACTTCACATTTTGGCCGAGAGGGACACGGGTGAACTAGTGGTGTTTGAATTAATAAAAGAGTGAGAAAAGATTTAAGAGAATGTGGAATATCAGTCCTTAACTGATGAAACCTGAGCTAATACAGTGGAAAATCACTGTCTGGATAGAAACGGAAGAGGTTTTTAACTAGGGTAGGCAGAATCTTAAATAATGCTGAAGTGATGCTGTTAATAGCAGTGTGGGAGTAGTGCCAAAAACAGTTTTGATGCATTAAAGTACTGGTTTCAACTCTGAATATGGAGAGATATCCTCTTTCCATTAACTGCAACACTTCATCTCATTATTGATCTGAGGAGGTTCAAGTTAAGTTCAGATAAACAAACACCCCGTCAGGTGCTGTGTCAAGTCTGGTACTCGCTAAAGTTGCTAAAGTTGCTTTAAGATATTCATTACTGAATAAACTGAAAAAAATACGGTCGGCGATCACGACTCCGCAGACCATTTTACATATATTACTGTCCTCACACATGAATTGGATTCATTAAAAACAAGATCTAACATGCAATTTTCAGTTGGAGCGCTTGGGCATCTTTGCTGATCTTTACTAATTTATCCCTGACCGTATTCATTCACCTCTCTCATAAACATCTTACTGCCTTTTGGCATTTTTGCCAAGAAAAACATTACATCAGGGAAAAAATAAAGGAGGCAAACATGAGGAAGAACCCCGAGCACTCTACTCAAAATGCATATCAATGTTTTTTTCTACATTTTTTTCTACACCTGGAGCAGTTCTTGGGGTTAAGTGTCTTGCTCAAGGGCACTTCGGCAGTGTTGGTGGGCACCGTAGCTGTGATGCCAGTCATTTTTCCAATCACCGGCTCACAGCTGGAATACGCCCTCCTGGTGGTGCCGGGGATTGAACCATCGACCCTCCGGTGATGGGTCGGCCTCTCTTACCCGCTGTGATGGAAGCCCACTGGTTTCACGCCCCCAGATATGATTCTCCCTTTAGTAACACCATGCAACTTTAAGAGGCATACACATGAAAAGGTAAGTTCTAACTGAATAATGCACATTGTTTGACTCTGAAAGCGCTGTAGATATCAGATTCACCTAACTCTCAGTGACTCCAGGATAACAGCCAGCTTGAGCGGAGTAAAACCCAGACGCCCAATATTATATTCACAAACACAGTCTTATGCTCTGTGGAGAAACCGCAAACAATGGATGCCATCCCCTGAAAGACAGAGCTAGCCTTTTTGAATACAACCATATTTGATCATTTTCGTGACGCCGCATTAAAAGCTAATCAGATTAATGAGGAAGACGATGAATTATAGAGCGGGTAAGCTGAGAGGCCCAGACCAGGGAGCTGGTGGCTTCGTGCCAGCAATGGCAGCTCCCATTCATGACAACACATAGGAACGTCACTGGAACGGCCTGAAAGATCATCTCGCTGCTAATGCCATTATTGGGCTTATCAAACTGGGTTGTGAAATCAAGCTTGAAACCTAATAAGGACCGGAAAGATAAACACAGTGACAGCTACTTCAAGATACTGCATAATTGCGGGAAGCAGGGCGCTGTAGTGAAGACCGCCTCAGTCGAGTCCAAGAGGTCTAGTAGGGGTTTGGGTAAAAACCAGATCCAGAGAAGGTTGAGACCAAGTTAAGACCGAGACCAGAGCGAATCGAGTCCTATTCAAGACCAAACTGAGCAATAAACAGTGTACATGTCTTACCAAATGTGAAAAATAATATAATAAAATAGTTTCTGAAGGATCAAGAGAGATGTAGATCTTTGCAGGAGCTCTGGACTAGACCCTTCAACATCCACATCGTTAATGCATAGGAGTTAGATGCATGCATTACCCCCCGGGGACCAATAAAGTATCTATCTGTCTATCTATCTACCTACCCACCTATCTACCTATCTGTCTATCTATCTATCGACGTTTGAAGACCATTACGTTCCAGAAACAGGTGTAATCCATTAAAATGTTCTCGTGCTGGGGGGGGGGAAACATAGATAGGCTGGAAAAAGACGAGTCAACATCCAATAGTGGACCAGGAAGTCAAATAGGATGGTAGACTGGTAATTACAGTATCCACCATGTTCCTTTAATGAGTCAAAAGATCATTAAGATGAAGAAAACATTTACCTGCATGGAGTTGGGGCGACCGTTGAAGGGCTGAGCTTCTGTGAAGAACTGGGTGCTGTGGTCCAGCCGTCCGTGACCTCCATACTGCTCCGCATCTGAATCCAGCTTGATTGTGTATCTGGCGAAGACGGAGGTTAAGGAGCAACGGCAGTGGGGAAACCAGATTATAAGATCTAACATATAAGAAGCCTTTATCATCAGTGCTTTCACAGTGCCGACTGCTCAGCTGGTTTATATTCAATGAAATGCTCACATCCTTCTCAGCATTCATCCCCCCTCGCGGCGCTCCAAAGTGACAGTGCTGAGCCCTAATTGACAGAGAACGCTGCCCGGCATTAACATAAACAGAAAAGTGATTCAACCATGGCTCAACTGTGCAGCCTGCTAGTCTAATTTATCTAATTCATTACATAAATAATGCATTTTATCGCAAAAAAAAACGCGATCCAAATTAGATAAAACAAACAGTACACCCAATCTGTGTCTTTGCGACGCCGACTGTTAAATATTTAAAGGGTTATTGCCTTCGGTCAGAAAAGGTGCGTTGGGATGTGGGCAGGAGTTAGGGTGGGCTACTTGGGAGTCAGGTTTTCCTTCATTCAGTATTAATGCTATCCCTCTACCATGCTTTTGAACGTGGAAGACCTGATGGCTTAGACATTAGCTGGAGTCTTCTCTGTAAGGTACCAATAAAGGAGCTGTGAGAGGGAGAAATGGAGAATGTAGTCTAAATTGTTGGGAAAGAGCCACCAAAGAAACAATTCTCCCTTCGTTGAATGGCTTAACATTAGTTGGTCCTCATTTCATGTTATTAGGCCACTATCGCGATGTCAAAGGAAACATTTAAAAGTGCATTCTGACATACATAACTATATATCCTCAACTGAAAACTGCTTCCCAGTTCCCTCCTTGGTGCCAGTCAAAAACACGTGGTGCAGCCTACATGTGTACCTTGATGTGCATGTCAACTGTAAATACCTATAAACATCTGTGTGGTACATTATTTACTTCCGTCTCTCAGGGCTGAAGCAGTGAGGAGTGGTAACAAACAACCAGGGGAGAGGAGCAAACATGGAAACAGACCCCTAATTGGCTGGGTGAATAATCACCCCATCTCCCCATAGGCTATAGTGTGAGGTTTGAGTATGATCCTCAAACACTGCCTCATTCTGCCCCAGAGCTGGGAAAATTCTGCTTTTGCTGCCTGCTTGTCTGCTTTGATAGTGACGATTAAAAAGAAGTGCTGCTCTGTGCATTGTTTCTGCCGGGGAAGAAGATCCCCTCCTCCATGCCTCCTTTGCTTTCCGCTCTGCAGTGGTGTTTTATTGACAGAACAAACTCATTTTGTTACAGAGGTTTTTCCACTATCAAAGAGGAAAATGGAAATATTCTCTCAGGAGTTCCGATGCATGCTGGGAAATCGAGAATCTATGCTATTTAAAATGTTAAGCACCTTAATACGGACACTGTAAAAAGGACTGTACAGCGTAACTAATTCTAATGGTGCAGGTTTGTGAAGGGTTGGTTAGAAAAATTGTTATGCTTCCTTTATAATAACACATATTTTGGGTCCGATGTGTTGTGCCAGGAACACTCATCGTAATTCTCGTTTATGCCACTTGTTGTGCATATCCAATTTGGTGGATTATACATGTATAGCATGTGTGCATGTCTATATATGTGTCTGGGGGAAGGACACATTGGAAATAGACTATAGTTGTAGTAATTCCTAGTTCCCTGGCAAACTTATCTGCAAGGAAGTGAGAACCAGCACAAATTGGTAGTTGGAGGCTTTGAGCGATTACGTCTTTGTTAGCGGTTACAGACGGCCACAACAACAGCTTGTAGTTCAGCTGTAAAGTACTGTAATCAATACCGCCTTTGTGAATAAAGGGGAAGATTTAAGAACACAATCAATTTTGCCCAATGAGCTGAAAGAAAAGAAGGCAGTCCAAAGCTCGGTGATTAGAACCATTGATGACCTGAAAACAATCTGGCCATGACCATGATTGCAGATCAAGCCACCACTTAGTCTCTCCATCAGTCTTTTTTTCTTGCTTTATGAAAGTAATAGCACCCTGGCGTGGGTGAACAAGAACAGAGGGAGATGTGTGTGCGCATCTGAAGAATGTGGCACAGCCTTGTAAACATTATCAACATCTCGCCTGGTTCGAAGTCTACTTTTTTTGTGCTTTCTGCTCAGGGTGCATCAGGGTGAAACACACAGGGTAAAGAGAGGTCTGCTGCAAAGAGAGGTCGCAGACGGCTATAGCCAGCCATTAGCTATGAATCTACACTTAATAACCACTGATGTCAAAATATTAGGATATTCCTTCTCATAAACAACATGCATTTTGTTGCACATCCTTCGGCGCACCACAGTTTTACATCATCCGTGGGTCATTCTGCATTGCTTGGATTTGTTGTTATGATATGGACAAGTTTGGGCAGACTCTAGACTGACCTTTGTTTTTGTGTGTGAAATAAAAGTTCACAGCTATCAATTTGTACAAGAACTATACTGTTCCTTCAGAGAGCTCAAACGCTACACCTACGGGAACTCACTGCCAGTGGTCAAACGTATTGCCTGAAACCTGCAAGAAATGTACTATGTTGCTCTAGTGTATACCATGGGTTATGGTATTGGATTGATGGGGGCGTTTGTTGAAGAGATATTTGATGGAGTTTCAACTTAATGGGATTGTGCATAGAGTGCATAGAGTGCATTAATAATCCATCTTGATGTATCTTGCAGCATGTGGAAAAAACAAAACACAGCTATTATAGTGCTTTATTCAGTAATCGTATGTGGTACAGTTGGTATCAGGTTTAATTAATGGCACCTCAGCATCTTATTCTCTTTTAGTTAGTTAGTGTCTCTGAATATACAGTTGAATTATTCTAAATGGCATTCAAGTAACGCCTCCGATAGAAAAGGAGAATGATGACCTGACACAATCTCGACCGCCTATTGGCACAGTGTAAATCAAAGACCCATCTGCCCTGACAGGTACAGCTTTCATGACGGGATCCAACTGGGATTTCAAATACTCTAACCAGCCAGATAAAGCCCACTGCCTGAAGAATGTGTCCACCGAGAGTCAGAGAGAGAAAATAAAATAAAATAAAAAAACACTGATGGTTTGAGTGCCTGTCGAAAAGCTGACGTTGACTGCATTTTAATGGCCAACATTTTTGGCGAGGTGCTTTGCTTCGCTTTCTCTCCTGTTCATTGTGGGGGGAAAAAAAAACAGCATTCAAAAGAGGACAACAAAAAAAAAAAGCAAGGAAAACAGCTCATCTAAAAAAAAAGAAACTGAAGAGGGAAAACACTGCTTCGTTGGTACTGTGTTAACTTTATTGCAGTTAGGTTGTTATTCATTTATTTGTAAGTTAAGACAGCAGATTGCATTACACCCTAGACGCAGAAGCTGTAACCAGTACAGTTTTGTTATTGTACAGTGTTATTGGATATGTGGATACTATTTTTTTCAGTGTGTACTCAAACACTGAAACGTCATGTAGAACCATTACATTTTTTTTTGCCGTGGCGCTCCGACAGGTAATGTAGTACTAAAAATTACTGTGAAAAATTTACCATAG
>CABFOQ010021695.1:0-20403 GCA_900660455.1 Gephyroberyx darwinii | reverse complement strand
ACCTGGGAGGGGCAGTGGAGGAGCTGGAGACAAAGTATGGCATTCAGTAAGGATGCCTTCGATACGTCTGATCAGTGGTACACAGTTACATACACACGCACACACATACACACGCACACACACACACACACACACACACACACACTCACACTCACAACCATTCTACGAACACATGCCAAGTGGAACAAAAAGCTTGTCAGACCAAGTATTGGACTCTTTAGAGACTCACTCACAAACATCCTCCAAATGAACATTGCCTTGAGGAACATGGTGCTACAAGAATAAGCAGAAATCAAATACAGCAGATTTTCCTGTAACCAGTGTCATTGATCACTCCAAAGCACTCCAAACTCATCCTACTGGTCGCTTCCTGAGATGAGAGCGTCAAACTACTGAGACTATCAGAAGTCCATTCAAATGGTTCAGGGAAGACAGAAGGAGAGAGAGTGATAGAGGAGGCCGTAGTGTTTCGCTAAATTCAGCTTAGCATTTTGTACAGTCTGCTCAATGCATGCTGGGATAGAGTCCAGCCCCCCTTGTGATAAGGAATGGGAATGCCAGACCCCTGCTATTGGTTTTGCACAGCTCCATTAGCATTCCTTACAGCCCCATCATACAAGCATTATTCATTACTAACTTAGAAAGCAGGACACGCCCTGTCTCAACCTGTTTCAGCTGAAGAGCTTTTACAATGCCAGTCTCAGCCTGCAGTGTGTCTCTGGATACACACATGAGTCAAATATAGACAGACAGGTAAAAGACTCCTCCTCTCTCAAGGGCATGTATTCAGTGTTTTTTGTATTATTACTCTGAAGCACTTTTTATAATCATGTATAGAAATGTATTTGACTAGATACTACAGTCATTGATCAACCATAATCGGGAACAATGAAATATTTTGTATGGTGATTAATTGTTTATCTCTTAAAATAAATACTTTTTCATTTATTGTTGTGTTTATATTTGGAATGTTGCGCAATCAGTTGTCTGGCACTAGTCATCATGACACATTCATTAACAGGCTGTGTGTGTGTGTGTGTGTGTGTGTGTGTGTGTGTGTGTGTGTGTGTGTGTGTGTGTGTGTGTGTGTGTGTGTGTGTGTGTGTGTGTGTGTGTTGCATACTGAGAATAATGAAAAATAATTTCACCGTTTATGAGCCTGTAATGATAACTTGAGGCAAGCTGCCACTCTACATTCCACCTTGAAGCATTGAACTTTAGATTACATTTCTCACTCCATCTCTTACTTAGGCTCTTTTTATAGACTTTACTCTTGTCTTTTTTCACCTAACCCAATCTCCAACTCCAACTTTTCCATCTTGTGGCTACATTCCTTGAACATGCACTTCCTCATAACTCACTTCTCAGCCACCCAAGAGTACCGATCTATTTATACTACCCCGCCAATTACCCTTTTCTCAAAGTTGATTACATATCTATGGTTTTCTTTCTGTTATGTAATGTGCAAAAACAACCGCTGCTGTGCCTCCGACATGAGGCTTCTCCTCTAAAATTATTACCTCCTGTTTGTTCACGGAGATCAATAAGCTTGATTGACTTAAATCAACAGTAGATCATCCTGTAAGAAATCAGTCACCACCTCCAGTAAACACTCAACTGTAACACATTAACCAGCCCTAAGCACTGATTTGTTGGCTATAGAATCCAGTTGTTCTTGTCAGGCCAGTTGCGGAGGGAAGGGGTGCAGGTGAAAGGAAGAGAGGGAGGGACTGATCCAGACAGAAAAAAGAGGAGGAGAAAGCTACAAACAAAACCAAAGATGACTGTGTGAAACAAGATGGATCCAACCAAGCCCAGGTAAACTACATTTTTATCTATTAACAACATAGGTGGCAAGTTAAACTTGAAGTTAAACTAGAACCGGAGCACATTTTCAATCTGGAGATAGACAAAGTGTTTCAAGTCCAAGACAATTAGAATTCAGACATCTTCAGTGTGTTGCTGTGACTAAACAGGTCTGACACTGTGATGAAATCACTTGCGTCAGTGGGACAGCTGCTAAGGCAATCTAGCGTGAGCAGGTTAGTACAACATGCATGTCTGAAATGAGTGTGTTTGTGTGTGTCTTTGTCTCTGTTGTACACTAGCACCAACCATGTCACATTTATACAGTGGTAAACATTGAAGAAGTCCACCCGCACTGCATCTATTTGGCATTAATATTGCTAATTCTAAGCAACAGTGTACCAGCAGTACAGCAAGGATCTAAAACATGGCATTTTGATGATGGCTACATCAGTTAAGTGGTGAAATATTTCATAGAAATAGTTCCCTGAGAATCAGGACACATTCCACAGTGAAATCTAAAGCTGCATCAGGACATAAGTTGTGATGTCAGACTTAGATGAGACCAGACATGACACTACATCCTGTGGAGTTGTGTAACTGGAGCTGCAACCATGTGAACCTACTAGTGTCCTGTTCATGCCTCACAGTCTCCATGATGCTACTTTAAAGAATTTAATAGCCGGGCTACCTGACTGCCACACATGGTTGCCTGTGTTTAGAATAGCCAATAGAAAACTCACTGATTAGTGAATGTAGGCAATGTATGTGTGCTTTTTTTCAGTGTGCAGCACAGAGGCTAAATGTCACCTGAAAACAGGAACTTTATAGTTCTGGTTATTTTTTTAAATTCTGCTTCCTTTCTTTTGTTGCTGAATGACTTGTTTACCAGCTTCAACCTAGGTTTGGCTTTGAAAGTAATTTCTAAGTAAACAACATGATAAAATAAATGATAAAAATGTCATTTTGTGTGCCTCTGGGTACACTTTAAAAAAAAAAAGATTTCCTTGTCACTGTTCTATACACTCACACACCTTATTTTGGCAATAAGTAACCCCGTGTGCTTATTCGCAGCCTTTCCTCAAAAGCACCAAATGTATACAATGGTGGGGGAAATGAATCACCAATGGATGAAACAGCAGACCAGTGGAGAGACGGAGGGGAGGGGGAGAGGCAGAAGGATACGGAAACCAAAGAGGCAGAGGTTGTTGATGGGATAACCCCAGCTGCAGAGATGATCCTCCACCACAGGGGGACAGCAGACAAGCACAAGTTCAATACTTTGGGCTTTCAGGTGAATTATCTGTTGTTACAAATGCGTCCGAAATGTAAAGATGGCAGCCTCCTGGATTGACATCATAACCCTTCTCACAGTGTAAAGTGTCCAAACTTGAATATGTGATCAAAGAAATTAGAAGAAGTTTGGAAACACTGCATGGGTGTTGCTCTGTGGGATGCCCTGAATCATATCTGAGTCCACAGGTTAACATAAATATAATATGTATGAGAAATGTTTATGGTGCAGTCTTTGACATGTGCTTGATCCCCTATTTTGCCCATATAAAATGTACAATACAATATAGAAATCAAATCTCTGACTACTGTATCTGCTGCCCATTCCAGAGGCGAACAAAGCAGAAGGTTGTGACAGACTTTGCAACTGTGAATAAGGGACCATCTTCAGGAGCCAAACCTCGAACTGCACTGAGACAGGTCTTGTTCAGCCAGGGAGTGTCTGAGAAGAACCCCATACCTGAGGTATTCTCCTCCATGTAGTCTCCTGCACATCTGAGTACATACTGACATGCATAGGCACAGATAGACATGCTATAGCAGGGTCCACCCACACACAACTGAAACAACTGCAGCCCTATTTGTTCTGCAAAATTAGAAGTGAGCGAAAAATGTGAAAAAATGAGTAGTCACAGTGACTACAGTACAAAAGATCAATTTGTACTGAATAGGAGATATTATAAACCCCTTTTGTCTCAGTCTGATTTCTGTGTTTCTCTTTCTACATCTGCCTTCCTGTTTCTATCCCTTACCTCTTTACATCTCTCCCTCCCTCTCTCCTTCTTTCTCCTCTGTCTTTCCCAACGCTTCAGGAGCGGGGTCAGCTGGAGCTGTTGAAGCAGGCTCTGGAGGCCTACCCTGTGCCAGTCAGACTAAAGTGGAGATGGGAGGAGGAAAGTCAGGGAACCACGCTGGAGAATAACTGGACAGATATAGTGCACTCTCATTTGGTATGTCCTCTTAATGACTTCTCCAGCTGTCACTGTTAAATAGCCATTCTGTGTGTGAGTTTTGTATTCTTCATATTGTATTCTTAAAGCATCCATAAGTAAGTGTCTCATCCTCTTCCCTTTCACCTCCTCTATCGTGTTTTCATGGTCAGACGATGTCTAAGATCCAGAGACACCAACAGGAAGCATTGTGGGAGTTTGTCCACACTGAGCTCACCTACATCAATAAACTCACAGTCATCAAAGATGTAAGAAATCATTCTCTACCCACTGTAATTGTCGTGATGTCAGCTAAAATATTCTAAAATAAGAATCAAGAATTATATGATAGCAAAGTATAGCATGCCTTTTGTTTGAAGGTCAGAACCGATGACATCATTCTACAGACTGTTTAACAAAAAAGCATTTGTCTCTCACAGTTGGTTATTGCAGCCCTTGTCAATCTGCACCAGCATGGATTTCTCCTGGAGGTCAGTCTGCAGTGCATGCAGTAGCATTATCTGGTCTACATTTGAAATGCACAAACCACAACGCACACTATTCACAGGCCTAATTTCTACTGTTCTGCACACCACTGCCATACTGGCACACTGAGTACATCCATTACACTAGCACCAACCATGTCACATTTATACAGTGGTAAACATTGAAGAAGTCCACCCACATTGCATCTATTTGGCATTAATATTGCGAAAAAGAAATCAGATGATGATCAGTTAAGTGGTGAAATATTTCATAGAAATAGTTCCCTGAGAATCATGAGACATTCCACAGTGAAATCTAAAGCTGCATCAGGGCTAAGTTGTGATTTCAGACTTAGATGAGACCAGACATGACACTACATCCTGTGGAGAGAACGAAATGAGAGTGGAACATTCAGCGAGACAAAAAGTTTTCCGCTGAGAACATGGTAAATAACTCGCAAGGCAGGGAAGTCACTTTTAATCACGCTGTTTTCTTTTTTTGACTTTGTCAGGTGACCCCAGAGTTGCTTTTCTCCAACCTTCCTTCCATTCTCCGTGCTAACCACCTGTTCTGGCAGGAGGTGATATATCCTATGTTACAGGACGTCCGGAGGACAGGGAAGCCCTTTGACCCCATGAGGTTAGAAGGTGGTTGTCTGCAGGTAACAGTGACAGTAGGAATGGAGTTACGAGTTTGTTTCTGTCTGTTATTCATGTGATCATTCATTCTTTCTTTCTTTACCTTCTTCCTAAGTTCCAAGAGCGTTTCTCTTCCTATCTGCCATACTGTTGGGAGGAGGAGAACACGCTAGAGTTCACACGTAGACAGATGGAGACCAACCCTCATTTCCTTACCTACGTCCAGGTACAGTACACAATGCAGACTTCCACTTAAGTACACACATACACACAAATGCACACACTCATGAACATACACATGCATACGTGTGCGCACACACACACACCCTCACCCACAAAGGCCCCAAGTTATCGTTCAGTGTACCATAGCCGGGAATACAATGTAATGACTAACCCTCTTATTACTGATGGTGGTGTTGTGGTTTGTGTCACTTTCATAAACCTGTGGGCGTCCTGTCATAGTCAGTTAGTGCAGGGCCACCACTTGTCACACCAACGTCCTCTCCTAATGATTCAGCCTAGATGTAAGCCGTTCCAATTTTCTGTCAAGTGTGCAAAATTGAATACTGACAGTTTATTGTGTCAAGAAGTGCAAGACAAGCATGTCCTATCGCCACACATTTTATGCTTATATTTATCCAATCAGTCTCCAAAATTAACTTTTTGGCTCAGCTGCCAAAGGCTGGTAAACTAAAAAATGTAAATGTACAAAATGCATCTGGCAAGAATAATTTTTAAGGGCTAAAATAATGACTACATATTCTTCATAGAAATTTGTCACCCTACCCTGTTTTCAGTGGTATTTCGTGCATAGAGAGCACTTTGATTTGATTAGCTCACAGTCAAAGAAGGTGTATGGTGGTCACCAGGGACAAAGTTTCAGAACAAGCAAAGACCAAATAGATATCTGTACATGTTATCATCTCAAGTTTTTGGCTGGTGTGGTGCATGACCCTTATTTATATATTGATATATGCACCAAAGACAATTTTTCCTGGGTTTTTCCTTTGGTGCTTGGTGGGAATGAATGCTCTCAATACTACTTTATTTGTGGTTTTATATCACTCTATAATAAAACAAATCCATTCAAATAAAAATATTATACCTGTGTTTCTGATCTGAAATTTCAGTATGCTTGTGTTTTCGTCCGTTCTAGTGGGTAGAGACTCACCCTCAGTGTGAGCGGATGCGTCTGGGGGACATGCAGGCCAAACCCCACCAGAGGATCACAAAGTACCCTCTGCTGCTCAAAGCTGTGCTCAAAACCACCCAGGAGCCACATGTGCAGCACTCCCTCAAAGGCATGGTGGGGATCTTCAACTTTCAAATCAATACACCATTGAACCTGTTCAGTTCAACCTAGTAAAGTATAGCCTCAACTAAACTCAACTAAACTGACTTCTTTCTTCTTGCTCTTTTCTAGTTGTCCAGTGTAAATGCTTTTTTAGAGAGCATCAATGACTACCTGAGGCTAAAGGATGAGGAGCTTGCTCTCTCTATCTCTGCTCTGAGGGTGGAGGGGTATGTAGTGGAAGGGATAAATGAAGAAATTGACAAGGTAAAATATTATTTTTTTTAATGAAAATACTGTAAAACATAGAATTATGCCAAAATACACAGAAATTCACTTTAATATATTTTAATATTGATAATCATTCGTAGCATGTCCGAGAGGTGTGCCAGTTTGACTTAACATGCCCAATCAGAGGGGTCGGCCCCGGAGTCGTACGTAAGCTGCTGCTGGAGGAAAACCTGAAGATTCGTGGCAGAAAAGACAGCAAGGTGAGCAGTGGCCATGTACTCTTTTACTGTATATTTGAAAATAACATACCGTAACATATATATTGATTGAGTGACTTTATTTGATTGTTGTGTCTGTCAAATTCCTTGTATGTGGGAAGTTACTTGGCCAATAAATTAGAGTCTGATTCTGATAATAACTTTTTTGTCTCTCCATGTGTCCTCGGATGTGGTATGATGTAGCTGGAAGTGGTGGCTCTACTTTTCTCAGATGTGCTTCTAATGACCAAAGTCCAGAAGAAGGGAGAGCGTCTGAAGGTGGTTCGCCCCCCTCTGGCCCTGGACAGAACTTGCTGTGTAGCGCTAAAAGATGGCTGTGAGTAAAAACCTCTTTCAGACACAGACCCCCTTTCCCAAACCGGTCCCTCTTCACTACCACTCCCAACACCGAGTGTCGCTCCGTATGAAGTCACACACACAAGATGGGTAGGGTGAGGGCTTAGGGGGTTGAATGAGATTGGGCCTGAGTCTGTCCAGATATCATATACACCCCTTGATCATTCCTCCTCTTCTCTCAGGTTCATTTGTTCTTGTGGAAGTAGGTGAGCTTGGCTGTGCTATGAATGTCTACATATTTGTAACAGCCACCTCAGAGAGCTGCTCCACATGGGTCTCCACCATCCACCAGGCACAGGTAAACACATTTCTTCATACATCTTCCAAAATGGCAGTGGTCTAGTTCTGTTCATTTATGTAATAGCGTGGTAAAAATGTATTTGCAAGAATAACCTAGTAATTAATTATTGAATACTGTACTGTGGAGTCACTGCGGTGTACAATGTGAATATAACTCTGTCCTGTTAACAGGAGACACTGAAGCACCTGAGAGAGACAGAGACAAATAGACAACTGGACAACTTGAGAATCCAACAGTCTGAGGTCAAATCTGTTATGGAAGCTAAGAAGGCTGAAGTGGAGACAGTAAAACAACCTCTTAAGAAATCAGGAGAAGAAACTTTTGTGGATGAACTTATTGAAGAACCTATTATTTCTCAATCAATAAATGGGATGTTGAAGTCCAATGTAATAGAGACAAAGAATCAACCCTCAGATTCAGTGGCCAATAATAGTACTGGGTTGCCTCGTGAATGGATAGAATCGGGGGTGAGAGGAGATCAAGGTGGGAGCCAAAGGGAGGAAGAAGAGTTAGTACTTCGCGTTATAAAGGAGCGCAGGGTGACCTGGACCCGCAACACACAGTCTGCCTCTTACCTGGGTGACAATTTCAAACCTAGAAACACAGCAGACCCATTAAGACACAAACCCAGTAGACCACACTCTTTCTTAGTGGGTGAATACCCAGATGTAGACTACCCATCCAGCCAGCCTGACACTTTACTCAGCCCTTACAGAGCGTACCAACCAATAGATTCCATGGGGAGGCAGGGGTTTCAAAGACTCCCGGGAGCAGGAGGAACATCAGTATGGACTGATTCAGACTCCCAGTCAGTGGACCAGGAGACCAGGAGAAATTCCAGGTACAGCCAGTCTGGAGAGGAGGAGACTGTTCAAGAACCTTGGAGGTTCTCCAGGAAGTTGAAGTCTCCCAGGTTACGGCGGAGGAGGCCTATCAGTAGCCATCAGAGTGCCCACATTCAGGTGTCCAGTCCGCGATCCCAGGGCTCAGGGGTGGCCTGGCCCACTCCTAACACAAACTCTTCCTCCAACTCTGACTCAGACTGCAACCAGAAGTTCATGGTAAACTCTGCTTCCCATGGTCAAAGCTCTGATTTCCACCGGGTGCTAAGGCTGGGGTCCTTGAAGATGAACCAAGGGATGTTTTGGAACATGCATGATGAGAGAGTCTCCCCAGATCCCCAAGTCTTCTCTGAGCCTGAGCTGCCAGATCAAAACTTCCATAAGAAGAGGCCTAAAATGAAAACCCAGAGGAGTGCCTCCATCCCTGACATTGCTATTCAAGGAGAACATGGGCTTCATCTGTCATCCAGTAGTCTGTCCTCCACACTGCCCAGAATAGATGGTGCGCAAGTACACGTCTCCCCTCTGGAGGGCCTTTTGGAACGAGCTATGGTGAGGGTAAGGGGTGGAGAAGGAGTAAAAAGAGACAAAAATGGGAAAATGCCCAATATCAGAGCATGGAACCTGTCTCCATCTCCCTCTTTCTCCACCACACCATCACCATCACCCAGTGATGGGGACAGAGAGACAGAGTGGGACGAGGTGGAGCTCATGAGATGCAGAGCCCCCACAGTGAGTAAGGGATGGAGGGAACAGTTGGTGGATGGAGATGAAGAGGATAAAAAGAGCAGGTGAGAATGACAAACTGTTCTCATACTTTTCATGCTCAATTCATTGTGTGGTTGTATAATTAAAGTGTTATCTAGAAAAAGAGTGGGTTTGACCGATTTTATCTCAAATTACAGAACATATTCTATATGACCCAGAACATCTAAAAACATTTCAGTTTTGAAATGTGTTTCTATGCCCATCCATATTAGTCAGCATTCACTTCTGTCTCCTACTGTGGTTGCTGGAGACTGAATTGAAACAGACAGAGAGCATTCAAAGTGATTTTCTGGGTATAAGGACACATTTGAGAACTGATAACAATAACAATAACAATAACAATAACAATAATAATTGTCCATGTTCACAAATGCTACTTGGCCCCATCCTAAATCATGAGTGTAATGAATGCTCACTCTGAAATTGTATAGTATTCCCTTTTATTAGGAAATAAAAACAATGTATTTTTTAGTTCTCAAATCTATCTATTAATCTACTACTGAAGTGAGTTTTTGATGAGGAGGAGGTTGGTAATAGATGTTGATCTGGTAGAATGGAAACTTCACAATTTATGACGCTGTGAACCCTGAATGTGTTAGGCTCTCATTTAATCACATTCTTGTTTTGTATCATTTGCTAAATGCATGACCAACTTGATTATTTTCTTAGGATTCCTACACTATATATAAATTGCAGCAGTGAATTGTTTTTGGTATGTTTGGTATTTTTAATGTTCTCATGGTTTTCTTTTGTCTTTCATGTAGTTTTGCACATGATTTGAACATCACTTATAATATATTACTTACTGAGCCGTGTGTGCCATTATTCCTTCCTGGCAGCTTTTTTTGGTACTGTGGAAATGCTTCTAGAAACAGCATTTAGACCATTTGGCAATAAAACTCTCCCCTGAAACCAAGTGCATTATACACTTTCAGGCCGAGTGGCCGCCACACCTATTCGATGGTAGGGGAAGCACTAGCATGTCAATTTTAACCTTCTGTTTCCATTTCCCTCTCTCTTCAGCCCGGTCTTTACGGATGGTGTAAATGTGGACTGGCCAGGTTGGTGCTTTGATGATGATGAGGTCATGGATCATCTAAACCCAGAAAACTACAGCACTGTGGACGAGGGGCTACTACAAGGCATCAACCGAACTCTGACCTCATGGGATTTCCATGGAATTGCAGAGCAAGAAGATGTGGAGTATAGCCAGGTGTAGTTTTGAACCTGGGTAGAGTCCTGGAATCACCTAAAGTACTCAGTGGATTCAAAACTTCTTCCAGATCCAAACTGAAGTCCTAAGACCACAGTCAATAATAATACGTTGACTCAAAGTCCAACCTGTGAATATAGTTTACAGAGGGACAACTTTTCTTATTGCCAGTTTGTATTAGGAGCCCAACCTCACCAAAGAGGGCAAGAATCTTTGCTAGCAGAATAAGCAGATGCATTTGCACATTTATTATTATTTTTTATTATTTTTTTCTTTGCATTTTCATTTTTTGACTTGATAACAAACTTGCATGGTGTTTTAGTAAACATGCTGTAAAATAATCTAATATATTATTTTTCTGACACAATGTCTATATACTCATGGTCAGTGTTTTTGTAAATATAACTATTTTTTTTATGAATTCTATTTTTATTTATATGAGTAATAATTTCACTGTTTTGCCCTCTTACTCACTTGAAAGATTCAGCTTGTATATAGTATAATAAATAACTCCAGATTTAATTCAATTACTTGTATTTTATTTGTAAACCATTGTAAACATACATCAAGAACACATACATAAAACAATTGAAATAGTTAAAATGAAATGACCAATGTCCACATGAAAAAATTCAATTACAATTTTATAAGAGGAAGAGGAACAAAATACTGCTACAAATGTCTGCTCTCAATATGTGTAAAACTGTACATAAGCAAAAATATCACAACTTATTGCAGGCACTTAATGTAGGTGATGTGAATCACCTACATAAAGTGTGCTGCAATGCCTCTACTTTGATATGTCTTGAACTCGGTTCCTTTCTCTCTCCTCCCTTTCATAGGAGATAGCATGAACAATAGTCTCCAACGCAGGGTATTGAAAGATCCTCTTCCTCTGTGGAGAAAATAAAAAGTTGTTAAAACAAGTGACCTGGAGTACACAGATTTGACGCAGTACACATATACTGTCATCTATTTCATGACCTTCAATGTTGTTTTCATTTTTTAAAAACTATTTTTTTCAAATCAAGTGACATTATCTTGGAACAAGATATTTGGAACAAGGTATTTCTAAATGGGGCAAGTTCTTGAAAAAGATTTAAACTGAAATGATCTCGCCCCACTGGCAGATTTTTTTCACCTGTTTTTAAAAAAAAAAACCCATTTTAAAACAGGATGGAGGATTAAATGACTTCTAAAGATGGCTGTTTTTGCAGTGCTGTGAGCTAGGTAACTTACCCTTTGGTGGTTCTTGTACATCTGAGCCAGAATCATCAGCATCACCAGGAGGAGAACGCTAAGACCAATCACTGTGGCAGTATTATTTGAGGAGCTTGTCGCATTGTTTGCAGTCAGACTGCCTGTGGGGAACAACGGCACAAAAACAATCAAGACACCACATATCATTTTGCATGAACATCAAGCCTTTATTGCTTTTGCTGCATTTCTGATTATGTTGGTGATAAATAATTTGAGTGCATTTATTTGGGGCGTATCATCGTAAAGCACAAATAGAACTTACTCATCAGTTGGGTGTGGTATGTTACATTTCCCAAAATGCCTTTTGCCCCGTAGAAACGGCATACCCATTCGCCAGAATTGTCTTCTGCCACCTTGCTCATACTGAGAACTTTCCCCTTCTGGATGGAGCTCACTGATTGGGTGCCATTGAGGTCATAGGTCACATGAACCCACTCATATTCGGTGACCTCGCTGGGATCGCTGAGGTGACAGGTCAGTGTCGCGGGGGCTCTTTTGATTGATGGGATATTGCTATCAACTGAAAAGAGACCCATGGTTTTGGTCACACAATACAGTCATGCGTACAAAACTAACAGTGTCACAAAGATATTATGCAACGCAATATTATCCAATGCGATATTAACTCTCATATAAAAACACATCTGTCATTTATTTTATATCTTTCCACAACCTGAAGTGTTGGCTGTAGTGAAACTATAAGCCTACCTTTGGCAACAACAAGCTGTAGATCTCTAGCCAGCCTGTATCCTCCTACTGTCCCAGAGCATCTGTACTTGCCCTCATCCTCAAACCCAACCGTACTCATATAAACAGACCAATCGCAGGGGTGCTGAGAGGACAGGGTGGACAGATTGAATGAGGAGGGAGGGAAGGAGGGAGAGGATGGAGAACGAGATCTTGTGTTCAGTCTCTCCCAGACTGGGTTAGAGGGGGTTAAACCAGGGGAAAACACACAGGGGAGAGTGACTGCAGAACCCACGGCAGCGTATACCCTGGTGTTGTCATTGGGTGGGTGGATGATTCCTGTGAGAGAGAGAAAGAAAGAGAGGAGAGAGAGGAGAGATGAGTTCAAGAGCTTCTGCTAAGTAAAAACATGAACCGACAGCTCCATCTCTTACAATAACTGAGTCCGATACGTCAGCGTTTGTCTGGAGTCTCACCTTTCAGAGACAGAGGCATTGTTGCTTGTCCTTCTTTGCTCTCATAGCGCACAACACAGGTCCAGTCTCCCGTCAGCGTCAGAGTAGCCTTTCCCATTATAACACTCTTAGAGCCGTCGTCATACAGGTTGATTCCACTGTGACTCTGAGGCACAAATGGGCTGCCGTTCAGTGTCCAGTTCAAGGTGGCCCCCTTAATGCACGGGGTCACACTACAACTGATGGACACACTGCTGCCCTGCACTGGAACCGATGGCGAGGCAGACACTGTAAAAGATATAAGCAAGGGTAAGATTATTGACGTAATCTTACATAATAATCATTATTGACATATTGACAGATATCCTGTTACGGCTTTTATCATTGTTCATTGCACATAAAAAAATTATATTCCTTAATATATCAATGGATTTACTTGCATTATATAAGTTGTTTCTTACCTTTGATGACTCTGAGCATGACCTTCTTTTCAACTGATCGGTTTCCATCATCCACTTGGCAGGTGTAAGCTCCTCCATCCTCCTCCCTCACATTGGTCATATGCAGGCTGTAGTCCCCTGTTGCAAACTCTGAGTGGAGGCATCCTATGTGCTGGGCCCCTCGCTGTGCCCAGCCATAGCTACGATATTGCAGACCACTCTTCTGCGTTCTCCAGACCGTGCTGTAAATAGAGAATTCAGAAGATGTCACTGCAGTCCAGTCTCACCGATATGGAGATACACTACACTTTCTTTTATGGACAGATAAAGCAGAGAGGGAAAAAGACAAGTGAGGGGGGCGAATAGAAAGTTGTGCTTTACCCTCTATTGGCCTTGCTCCAGAGGATTGCGGGTGCAGAGGGGGACGGAGGGCTACATTTACAGGGTAAAACAGTATTTGAGCCTGCCCCTGCAAACACCTCAGTTACGTCACAACAGACCCCTGCAGGAGGAAACACACAAACATGATTTAATTGAAAATATCCCAGATAATTTGTCAGAACGTGATCGAGAAAAATAGAAAGAAATAACATTATAGCAAAAATCCAATCATACATCACCTGTCATTAGAAAGGCAATCCCCCAAAGGATGAAATATCCCCACAACATCTTTTTTGTCTTTATGTTTGATCAAATTGCTGCCAAATGTATCCTCAAGTGTCACCCTAACCGCTTGCATCAACTTGAAGCTTGCTATTCCACTTACTATCTGTCTTTCTCTTTGTTTGATGTGTTGAGGTATATATGGGCCTGTGGGTGTTAATGGGGGTGGGGTTAGGGATATGAGGTAGTTCCTCTGCTAGTCATGTGAATGCAGCCACAAGCCAGCCACACTTTGATGCGGTCTGTGTTTGTCACTGATACAGCTTGGAAACTGTAAGACAGAGAGACAAACAGGGAGACCCTCTTCCTCCCACGGATTCTCTCTGTTTCAGATCCTCTGTTTCTCCAACTGTTAACTATATCTAAAACTACATTTTGCAGGCCAGAACATATAGGATTTAAGAAATACCTTGTATTATTAGGATCCTGCTCAGTAGCAATTAAGATACATTGATGTAATTCAGAGGAAAAGTCCTGTTTAGAAATAACTTTGGGATTGTATATGCCATAATAGCAGTGCAGTCACAGTATACCATTGTACCATGTTACCACATGGTACAATGCACCTCAGTTTAGTTCAGCACTATTTACAGGAAGCTTTAGCTGTTACTCTTTAAAGCGGCAAAGGTGCGCAGCCAAACCGCTCCGTTGTTCCTTCCTCATTGTCAGTAAAGTTGACAATCTCTGGTGAACTCAGAGCTCTTATCATCATCACCAGTACAAGAATGAGGCCATTCTGGTAATGCAGTACATTGTTTCGATGGATAGTCGTCACAAGTGATTCATTTTCTCCATTTTCACCTCTTTTTCCTTTCTGTCAATTGTTTAACTAACTATTTCACATACAATCATATAACAATTTCATTATTACATATGACATAGATAGATAGTTTAGTCATGTGACTTAGCATAGAGAACTATTTAAAGCTTGACTGATGTAACCTGCTCTTGCTCTCTACCCAGAAACAACCCACTTGGTTGCAAAAGGTAGTGTGCCTACTTCTAAGTATTTTTCTTTTGTTTTAATAAATATTCTTGAGACATATATTGTGTTATAGCTTTATTGAGCTGTTCTCACCACTAGACAAAGTGGAATTGATCTTAAATTGCCACGACAATAGATAGATAGATAGATGATAGATAGATAGATGATAGATAGATAGATAGATAGATAGATAGATAGATAAATAGATAGATAAATAGATAGATAAGTAGGTAAGTAGATAGATAGATGATAGATAGATAGATAGATAGATAGATAGATAGATAGATAAATAGATAGATAAGTGGGTAAGTAGATAGATAGATGGATACAACTGACTGTGTGTGGGTGGAACCTCAGTTGTTTTTGTTCTACTTGTGGAGACATTTTCCCATGGTGAGGCAGCTGCATGCTGGGTGACTGATATTGTAAGTCACATATCTTTTCATCTCATCCACCAAGCACCTCCCCCATTCCTTTCATCAAACATTGTTAGAATTCTAGACCTTATTTTCATGTTTTAGCCCACATTTGGTGTTAGAGTGCAATAAGACCACAATGCAAACCCCCCAATGCAAACTTTCTTCTCCTCCTCTGACTCTATCTGGATGTGGGGGGCATGTGTGCATGTGTCACCCTTTATGAAATGGTCTTTCCTACAGCTGATCTTTAGTCACCTCCACTGTATCTGAATATGAGGTGAGGATGGTATAAATGAAAGCCCCTCAAATGGAAACAATTAGGCTTTGGTTGTGTGGGAATGAGGAAGAATTATGTTAATCAGGATAAATTATTCAAACTATCTTCTGTAGAATTTCAGCAAGTGAATCATTTTTTCCTGCATCACTCTCTAACTAGCCTATATCATAACCCTTCACCTGCCCTTCACCCATTTTATTTAATTTGGTATCAACATTAAGATTTATGACACAATCAAACACTTGATATAGTCTCTCACACTATCTGAATTATTGGAAATACAGTTAGCGCTGAATTTCAAGAAGTAGTATGATCAGCCGATTGTAACTTGTTTTTTCAGTGTGTAGGATGTATGTGGTGATGATGACATATGAACGTCAGTTGACTTTTACTGGCAGAGCTCAGACTTAAATCAGCATCATTTTGCAGTCTGCTGAGAACACTTAAGATTTTGTTGCGTAAGCATTATGATCAACACTATGAATTTGAAAGCTACGTGAGAACACGCCTATGTAACAGCGATACAAATACTAAACAAAGTGAATAATACATAATTTCACTAAAAATTATTGCATGTATGAGGGATAGGCCTAACTTTTTTGTGAGAAATACTACATTCTACTAATATTTTTAGTATGTAAGCACTGACATTGTGTTCTTAAACCTATCTAATGGGACATGTTCCTCTACCATGGAGTCAAAGTGTCCAATACAGAGTTTGCACATGTAGCAGAAAGTCCAGAAGTCAAACTTACTTGCAGTGTAATCTTCGTGATATATTAAATATATTTTAGGGTGAAATGCATTCAGACTACATTCATTACGCAGACACACTGCACAGTTACAGTAAACCTCTGCACAATGCAGCCCGATTCTGTTAAAGCACCATGGAATCTAAATTTAACAATGTGCTTTCACATTGAATTTCCACACAGGCTCACTGACGTCAAAACAAAAATGAAATGTAGACGAGGATCAGTTTTGCTGCACTTTTTTTTTGAAAATGGCAAATAATTCCATCCAGAATGTTTTATTACAGTAAGACTGAAACTATCATATGGGTGTGTGTGCATGTGTGTGTTTGTGTGTGTGTGTGTGTGTGAGAGAGAGAGAGAGAGAGAGAGAGAGAGAGGGGTGGAGTGAGCTAATAACAATGACAGCCATCTACATTATAATCAAGTATAATGGAATGTAAACCCACATAAACTCATGTTTTAGTTTTAGTTACCCACCGTATACACTGTGAAATTAAATTTGCCCACCTATTAAAGCTGATACAGATAATTATAACATAATTCCATAGATTACATTACAGTAAGTGGTATCAATTGGAAATATGATTACTTGAAGAAAATAAAACATGACAAAATCCTATTCTAAAAATATGTATGTTTTTATTGGATTAGTTTGGGTTGTGATGATTATAATTGCATTTCTATTGAAATTGCTAAACATACAACCTATTTTAAGTCATCATGTCATATTCTAATAATTCTAATTGTATCACCAGATCAATCTGCAATAGTCTATCAGCTTGTCCTACTTAGGCCTGTAAAATCATTTGAGGCTTGTTCGTTTGCTCTATTTATTATTTTAGTGATTTTAAATAGAATCAATATCGTCAATACATTTTTTTCATGTAGTGGTTAGCAGGATAGTATTTATGTAACATTCTAAAAGAGACCTGTCAATTGTTTGTAATCAGAAATTTGTGTGATAACATCCAGACCTTCTTCCAGCAAATTTTATCTCCAAATTATTCCAAAAAATTATTCCAATACGATGTTACATAAGGTAATGATAGAATGTCAATTTGAAAGAGAGTGTACAGCTCTATTGTTTTGTTTTTTTACAGTTGAGGCAAAACAAGTTTTGCCTACTGGTGAGTCAACAATACTGCATGCAGGCAACAACACAAGACAAGACAAGACAAGACAAGAACTCTTGATAGTTTGATAGAAGCGGATGTGGGTTGAGCAGTTGACTCACCAGAGGGATACCTTTTTACCATACCAACTCTTTAAAAATAATGATTTATTGTTGTACAAAATGTCACCATTATAGAATACGTGTGGGAGATAAATGCTATGGAAGATGGACTTTTTAAAAACTGCTTGGCCCAATTTATTCTAAGTGAATATTTCAGGATACTGAAGTCGTGCAATGTTGCTGCTTTGCGCGTCTCTAATGATTTTACGGTAGCAGCGCAGTGCATTCTGGGAAATATCGTAAAATGGAAGCGGTCGCAATGAGCGTGTTGAAGTCTCAATAACACATCTTGTAAAGTTTTAATTCTCAGTGTCAGCCTTTAAGTTATCATTCGTCGCTGCAATCACAACGAACGACTCGACCAACATAAAATATCTGGTAGGCAACAGAAACTGGTAATTTCCTCAGGATTATCGTGCTAACGGTAGCTAAAGCTAACTAGGGGTCAATGTGAAGATCCTCATGACAGAGCTAACGAACTCGTGTTGGATGGTAGAATAAAATAGCTAGCCACAGGTTAACCACAGCTAACGGCGAATAACCAGTATGCTTGAGTATACTTAACATCTTCCCACACAGAAAGACTGATTTCGTGTTCTCTGACTAGGTAACAGGGCCATGTCTGTGTTAGGAGGGTTACTGAAAGCTGGAGCGTCGTTCTGTCAGGGTACTGGGACTCTGCTCCAAACTGCCAGGCACATATCTACTGGTAAGTACTGTTACTTTGTTTAGAAGTTGTATTGCATGAAGGACTGGATATGTAATGCTCCAAACTATTTTCTCAGTGACCGTACTGCAGCATTAGTATTATGCTACCATTTGTTTTTACATTGTATGCTTTTGTTATTACTTTGAGTATGAGTGACATGACTCGATGAGGTCACATATTCAGTACGTTACTGACCTGTCACCTTGCTGTCACCTTGCTGTGTTCAGGTATGTGCTGCCGAATCAGGATGCACGCCATCCCAGAGCTGAAGAAGGTGGACAGATGGACTGAGAAGAGGAGCATGTTTGGGATTTACGATAACATAGGCATCCTTGGTGAGTTTCCTGAACCAGTCAAAGCCCCAATCCAGAATAACAGAATTGCGCCCTCTGCTGTGTGAAGATCACCCCACAACTGCCTTTGTTTATATTGGTTATTTGTTAGACTGAAGATATTATTTCACTCTTTAATTGGCTGACTGAGCTCTTGGTAGAAGAATTGGCACCAGCTAACTGTGATGTGAGTTTTGATGCTGTAAATTAATTTATGTTTGTAATATCGCTTGATAATGTAGAAGAAAAATAGACCCGAGTTACAGTGGGATCTGAAAGTTTGTGTGCCCATGCACCCATAATGAGTGTATTCCAAAAAAGTCTTCATGGTCAGTTTGAGTTGTGCACACATTACTTTGAGATAGTCTTCTCCATATTCTAAATGCTCCACCTCCAGTGACTGAGAGATTAAATAATATAATGAAAGACTAATATAATAATAATAATAATAATAATAATAATAATAATAATAATAATGATAAGATGAAGAATGATGATTATAATAATAATAATAATAATAAATCCTGGACCAATTTAACATCCTGACTCTGATGGTGCAGATCAGCAAGTACACTTTTTAGGCTCAAATTCCTGGTAGGATTTGTTGTATTTTGATCTTTACCCCCACCTCATCGCCATGTGCCTTTTCCCACACTCTTGCATGATCTCTCTCTCTTCCATACACATCCACAGTGCAAAAATTGATCCTCTTGCTTTGTGCCTGCAGGAGATTTTAAGGCCCATCCCCGGGACCTCATTGTGGCCCCCTGCTGGCTGAAGGGTTTCCAAGGTAATGAACTGCAGCGTCTAATTAGGAAGAAGAAGATGGTGGGAGACAGAATGATGACTCTAGACAGGCACAACTTGGAGAAGAGGATCCGCTTCCTCTACCGACGCTTCAACCGCACTGGAAAACACCGCTAACATGGAACAGACTAAATGCGCAAATACATCAGACCAACCAATATCAATCAAGACTCTTGGGATCTAGTGGTGTCATTTCATGCTGTCACAATGTTGAATATTTCCATTTTTTTCTAAATTATGTACATTAAGAGAACTATTTTGTGTGGTTTCTCAAGTACACACCGTTGATTATTTTTTTTGCCCATTTAACAACTGATTGACTTGACACTTCAAAAAAACAAGTTATATGAAAGCATGCCTATAAAATATGTTTTGGGAAGACACTCGAAAGATGACACTTTTTCAGGCACAGTGTTCCAAAGTTCAGAGACCCAGACAGCAAATACCTGGTCACCTTTGGTCTTCATCCCCAGACTTTGGAAATGCTAGGATGGCCCTGCCAGAGGATGTCAGGGTGTGCTGCGACCCGTAGGGAGTTAACATGTCTGATATGTGGGTCACTTCTACAACAACCTTGAAGTCTGGAGTCCTTTTGACTATTTCAACAATTTCAAATGATTGACAGACAAATGGATGGAAACACAGTACATTGTCTGGAAAACATGATGTTGATGTGTGATTACTAGTATCAATAAAGCTGTTAACATTTACTTAAGTTTGTTATTGAGACTATTTTCATAATACCTTTGTAATTTAGGTGTAATCATTCATAATGACTTTGCCTATTTATGAATGGCATTTCTTCTGTTAGCACAGATTTTTTCGATGATTTCTTTTTCCACCAATGAGAATTTAATAATATTATTTATAATAATAATATTTGTTTTTTCTGTCGTGGGCTTTGTTTCTTCCTGAGATGTATTTCCCACGGCCAGGGACATTTTCTATGCAGACAAAAGACGGGCTCT
>CABFOQ010021694.1:6786-17014 GCA_900660455.1 Gephyroberyx darwinii | reverse complement strand
CAGGCAGAGCCCTTCTGACTGTTCATGTCCAGGGTAAAGACTAAAGGTGATCAGGCTTTGGCCATCAGGGCTCCTGGACTCCTGATCTCACAAATCAAATTTTATCACAAGGCCTTTCTGTAATATTTCGCTTTTACTTATCATTATTGCCGTGTCTGATATTTATTTATTCCTTTAGTTTTATCCATTTGGCTTTTACTGTTTTGTAGCATATTGTTCTTTCTGTCTTATTTATCTTATCCTGTCTTATTTATCCTATTGATCTTTGTCATTATTGATTTTTATTTTTCTTGGTTGTGAAGCACTTTGTAACCTTGTTTTGAAAAGTGCTATATAATAATAATAATTATTATTGTTATTATATTATTATTATAGTATCATAGGGGAACATTATCACAATTATTGGGATTAATAAAATATATAGAATTAGCAGTATCTAATGTTAAAACAGCCTAATCAACTTCATTACTCATACATCGACATTAACTGGTTTACATGACCAACTTTTTTTACAGATTTTTTTAATATGATTTGGGTTGCACAAGACAAGAAACTCAGGAGAGAGCAAGCAATGAAGGTCACCAGTGGGATAACATACACCTTAGAAATAACACCCAGAAAGGCAGATTTCACACACACACACTAATACCCTCATCATGAGTTTTCATACTAAGGTAATAGTATTCTCTGATGGTGTGATGCAAATGACAGTGGAGGCCTGTAAGCCAGTGTGCACACAGAGCCATGGGCCCTGCTAAGCTTAGCACACACTCCTCCTGAAATTGGAGCACTGTCTTTCTATGATGAGAGAGGATGTGCATGTCAGTGTATGTGTATGTGAGTGAGTGAGTGAGTGAGTCAGCGCAGAAGAGGCCTAGTCTAAGGTCAAGTGCATGCACAAACACAGCTAATGCCGAGGGGATTTTTGCCTGATATTTCTCAGGGAGTGAAGCAGTGCTGCCCTTTGTACATGGTAAGAGAAGATGAAAAGGCCACCATAGATGATGCTGTAATCGTTTGTCATAAGGCCCAGTCTGTCAAACATTTCCTGTTGTTAAATTTTTGCTTCTCTCAGCTTGCAATATGAGACCTTGCAGGGCACTCTCACAAAATGAAAGCACACATACACCGCCATGCACTCTCAACGCTCAGCCCGGTCCAATAATACTTAATCAATGACAAAAACACACTAATATTTATTTTATGTGTGTGTGTGTGTGTGTGTCTGTGTGTGCGTGCGTGTATCAGGATCATTGGGGCGCTGACTCCTGATGAGCTGGGTCTGTTCCAGGAGCGAATTCGTTTCCTGGATAGGAAGATTCAGCCGGGGCTGACCAAGCTGCTGTGGTCGTCTAAAGGAACCTCCAACCTCTTCATCAGCGACTGTCACCTGCGTGTCGGCAAGGTGTTAACACACCACTAACTCACTAACTGATGTGTTGTCATATTTTGTTACTGTGTGAATTTTTTTTATTTCCCATCACATCCAAATTGGGGCAGTGGTTGGCTGTATGTTAGAGAAGTGGACTTGTGACTGGAAGGCTACCAGACTAGCCGGGAAAATGTAGTGCCTTGAGCAAGGCATTTAACCCCCAATTGCTCCAGTGGAGCTGCTCAGTGGCCGTAGCAGATTATGGTTGTACTAGGCAGCTAACAGGTTTAAATGTGTGTAACTGTATGAATGTGAAGTAGGGCTTTGCTGGGAAAGGACACGCATTCTCAGTCAAACCTCCATGGATAAATACAGGTTAAAAAAGAACATTTTCCCATTCTCATGGGGAAAACAATGGGTTCAGGTTAGGTTAAAGCCAGGGTAAGCATTAAAGTTAGGCAAGGAGTGTGTATGCGTGTGTGTATTTGCACACCTGTGTGTGTGCCTTTGTGTGTTAAATGAACAGGACAACTTGATTAAGGTTAGTTTACTGTGAAGAAGTGGGCTTAATGAGGGGTATTGGTTTTAATGTGCTAAGCGAACACAATGGCGTGATAAAATGAGAGCCATTTGTTATATACGAGGAAAGCTCATTTGTAGAAGATCACACTGAATTAAACATTTAGCACAGATATTACGCCTTGATTGCATTAGTTGTCGAGTTGGGGCTGCAGATACTGTAAAGCCGCCTGTATAGAAAATAGATACAAGCCCAGCGGACTGTGAGGTGCAAGGTATGGAAGAGCTGATAAATTTAGGTCAGGTCATAGGGACTGTTGGCTGAGATGCAGCAGCTCGTACAGGAGTCGGCACTGAACTGCATGCAGGTTATATATTTATAAAGCATTGTGTATGACCTCCCTGACCTTGCTGTGCTGTGGTCCAGAGCCCAGCTGGAGACTGAGGACTAGCTGTAACTCTGTAGGATGGAGTTACGCAGGCCTGCCCCCCCACTAAAAGTCAATCTCTCTCTCCCTTTACCTCCGCCTCCATCCCACTCTGTCAGCATAATCTCTCCCTCTGTTCCTCACCCTCACTTACACTTTCGCTCCCGCTCTCTGATCTGGTCTCTGTTCTGGTCTCTTTCCCTGTCTCCTCACTGTCTGTTTCTATTTGCAAGGTCTCTCTCTCACCCAGTCACTCACTCATTCACACTCTCTCCTGTTTTTCTTGCTGCTTAGCAATCATCATTCTATCATCTGTATTTCTAGGCCTATAAACATGTGGATGTTGGAAATAAATGTACCAGAGGAGCAGAGGAAGCATACTGGCTGCAGGCCAGGCCATGATACATAGAGTGTTGGGGGGGAGCTGTAGTCAGACCCCACAAAGGTCATAAAATGGAAAGATGGACGCAGTGCTGATTTTTACCACAGCGCTCAGTTGTGTCCACAGGGAAAAGCCAATGCATATGTGTTTGTGTATGTGTGTCGGTTCAAGAATGTGTGTTGAAGCGTGAGTATGTGAATGTTTTTCATTTCATCTCGACTTTGCATTAGGGAGCAATAGGCATTAACCATCATAACGGTGAACTTATGGGACATGACACACATACACACACTGTAGAGCTGCAGTACATGGGTTGCTGTTAGCCTACAGTCTAAAACTCAATAATAGAGGCCTTGGGATGGGATGCCAGGGGGCAGCTGGAGCCGAGGCAGGTTGAGCATGCCTAATGAAAACTTAACGCTCATTGGCAGGGATTGCCATCGCGCTCCTCTCCGGGGATTTAAAATCAGGCCTGCGTCAAGCCAATGTCAAGATCTGTCGAGCCCAAAGTCAAAAGCAGGGCAGAGCCGCTCAGTGTTTCTAGGTAGACAGCAAGAGAGAGGGAGAGAGAATCTGCAAAAGAGATCTAAACTGGCTCAGAACAGTCACCCTCCTTCCTCCCCTCCAAAATTTGCTCTCAGAGGCTTACTCTGCGCGTCGTGCCTTATCCCCATGAAAGCCGTAAAATCCAGAGATTGGAGCTTGGATCTGGAATTTTGAGTGAGAGCAGAATTACTCTCCTTCAGAATTAGGTCCAGCAGTGCAGAGAGAGAGAGAGAGAGAGTGAGAGATAAAGAGAAAGAGAGGCGATACATATAGAGACAAATTTGTAGCAAAAGAGGTGGGGGGAGAGAGAGGGAGAGAGGCATGTTGAATCTCAGTGCGAATGTGCTCTCTGCTCTGCTTCCACAAATTGAATAGGAAAGTCTTGGGTGTATGTTGGCCTGATGCTGTCAGGATAAGGCCTGTCTGCAGTAATTCAAACCAGACAGTGAGAGCGAGGATGTGAGGACGTTTTTGTCGTGTTTGAGATGTCAAAGCCATGATATCCCTAAGTAATGAGCTCCCCTCTGATGTAGAGAGCCACAGAGGGAGAGAGGCAGGGAGGAGAGAGGGAGCTAGAGATGGAGGAGAAGGGATTTGGGAAGATGGAAAGGTGGCGTCTCAGGGGTGGAAGAAAGGACACAGCGCTGTCAAACACTGCATCCCACGGGTGCTGTATTCCACCCACAAATAACTTTTTCTTTTTCTGTTATGCTTCCCTTCCTCTCTCCTGTCCTCTGTTCCCCTCTACTGTACTCTACTCCATATATAAGGTCCAGTTGATAGTGGACGAGTATAAGATTGCCAATCTGGCCATCTCCGACCTCTGTCGCCAGATCAGTAAGACTTTGCTGGTCAGAGTGGATGGCAAGACTGTGTACAGGTACTAACAGAAACATGATTGCATGAAATTCCTAATACAGTGAATAGACATTTTAAATGCCCTAGGTGTGATTGTTGTATGTCTCACATATTCATCATTATCATCTTTTGAATTGTTTCTTGATGCATATTCTATGCCTTTTTATGGCTTACTCTTTTTAAATGGCTATATAAATAGTTCCCTCTCCTTGTCGTTCTTCCTCTTCCTCTTATTATTACAATGTTTTTAATCGGCAAATCAACAGATAATTTCTAAAAAGTAACAGTTGCAAGGTTGCTGACAGTACAGTACGTCGAAGAAATCACCAACAGTGACGAGTGTCAGTTTTATGTTGACATTTTCCGAGATGATACACTCCGATTGCACCCGGATAATCAAAGCTGTTTCTCGTGTGGTTGTTCCCAGGGACTTGGCGTTTGAGGATGACCAGAAGGCTCACCAGCAGAGCCAGCTCCAGACACTACGCTCGGCACACCAGGATATCGTTGACATCATGACCCGCGTCCACAACACCTTCCGCAGCGATGGACCTGAGGTCTGCCCTGTGTTTAACCTACATTCATTCAGAAATCTGAACTCTTCTCTCTCTTCCCTCCCTCTTCACTCCTTTTCCCTTCAGCAAGGCACTTAACCCTGAACTGTTCTAGTGGAGCTGCTCAGTATGTGTGGAATGTGAATGTGTGGAATTGTAGGCATGTGAATTGAGTCGTTGTTGGAAAAGAGCAGCCGTGATCAGTTGACTTCCCCTGGATGAAATAATTAATTGTTGCTTAAAGTGAAAAAGTCTGAAATCAAATCCTGGTTCCAGCCCTGAAAATGTGGCCACCAGAAGACTGCAGTTGTACTTGGCAGCTCCCACGTGTGAATGTGTGAAACTATAAGAATGTGGATCAGGGGAAGGAGCAACACAGGTTCTAGTCTGATCCTAGTCTAGGATCAAACCCTGCTTCCAATCCTGAAATTACGTCTGCCAACATTGCTAGCAAAAACTTTACAGCAACTGTTCTGTGTGTATGTTTATATGATGGCTACATTCAGTCACATCTGACTGTTTTGAGGAATGACACATAGTACAGCAGTGCGACCAGAGAGGTGTACACAAAGATCAACGTTCCACCAGCTGTTTGGAGTGCAATTCAAAAAATTGGGATAATGCCGATGCTAAATCTTCCTAGGCCATCAAGAAATTGTGTGTCTTTTTTCCACCACTCCAAGGGGAATGTAAGAGGATTAGCCAACTAAGTCTGTAGCTGTATCTAATGAGTTGCCTCTCCTCTCTCTGTGTGTGTTTAAGGTCCAGCAGCACTGGGTGACCTACACATTGAAGGTGGACCGCATGGTGGAGGAAGCTCTGAGGCGCAACATCAAACGCTCCCTGCAGGAGCTGTCCAGGGCCATCAACGGCGACAGCAAGACCTCACCCAACCCCCTTTTCAGGGTGCAAGTAGTACTGTGCCAGGTTTCCCCCCAGACCACAGCACAGGTAACCCCTCCCCTCACCCAATTGCCTTGCCTAGATCATGGGATCATGAGGGCAAGCTCTCACTATTCTGCTTTTGTTGTAGAAAAAGCCCTGCCTCAACTGCACTTTGTGATGCAAAGCGTGTCGCATGGCTCATGTTTCCATAATGTCTGCTGCAGTAGCTGCCACTCAGCAAACAGTACTTGGGTACAACTCACAAACACGCACAACACAGCTAATGTGCTGCCATACTGACTCTTTATAATCTGAGTAACAATGACTACCAACTTTACTTATGAAACCTCACTTCTTCTTTCTTGCAACTGTAGTGCTCATTTAAAAAACCTTTCACAACTACTATAGAAAGTGCTCCACTCTACCACACTCTTTCCAAATCAGCAGCTTTCCATCAGCCTTGTGGCCACTCCCCATTTACTTTGGTGTGAATAAGGGCTGACAATTTGAAAACAGCATGAACATAGTCTAAGAAGCACAAATATCTGCCAGCAGACCAAGGGTCATCAGGGATTGACATCAACTTCTTAGCTACTTATCAGATTGTCACTTACTTCTCCAAATTAGGAATCAATTTCCAACTCAAAACAAACAATTTGAATATCCATTGTGACCATTTGTGTCATTTATTGCAAAAAATACATTACAGGAAAAGTGTAAAATATAATAATATAATAATATACAATTCTATCTGTATCATCTTATTGCTTATGGTAAGCACCTTGTCAGTGCTATGCATTCTTTTTTCTAACTTATTGACAATAAAATAATGGCAAACACTGCAATTGAATGTAGATTGCACACTATTAAACCAGTTTGAATAGAAAGATTACAGACTAGACAACAGACTGGACTTGACTAGACTACAGACTAAAAGCTAGGCAAAGAGACACAGGCTGACAGAGCGGAAAGCATAATTTGGGGTGATCGGTAATTCAGCTCAGCATCCTTTTCACTCCACAAGAACTGAGTATAAAAGCTCTATAATTATTCATTTGAAACGGTAGTTCATATTAAAAATGATCTATGTTAGCAACAAAATATAAAACAAATGTCATTGAGGGACTTCAGAGACAGCTAATGGATAAGTCCAGGTGATCCCTTTTATTCCTGTAGTCGACAAATGGCTAATAATCAAGCCCCATTTGACCGTGTTTATCCTTGCGGTAGACAACTGTCTACTGTACAGTATCAAAGAAGTGCTGTTTGATAACTGGCAATTTATAGCTTGTTAGAAATCTGTGCTATTATCAGTGATCGTTATAGCAGCAGGCAGCTAGTGCACAACATTGGCTTGACTTAAAGCTTAGGAGCTAGCTAGATAGCTAACTGCTGTACCATATCATATGAAAATCGTTCTACTCGGTTAGCTACAAATAATCGACTTTTTCTAAAACTTGAGCGCACTTACAAGGGAAAACCCGACACACTGAGCAGTCCGTTGTTTCTTCATCACCTGTCATGTTGTATTGCAACCCCCCAATATTAATAATTCCTCTATTCCACTTCTCTCCTCTTTGTATCCTACATCTCTGTGGTTTTCTCCCATTTTTTCCTCTTTCTTACTCGTCTCCCCAGAGTTGAGTGGCCTGTCAAAACTTGTGCTGTACGACTCACAACTGTTCAACCTATCACACGTCTTACAAAGCGTGACAGTGGTGATATACTCCTTACTGAAGCGCATACACCAATACACACAGAAAGAACATTCACCTTGATTCAGATTAGTCCTTGTTTCTTTTAGCCCTGGAGTTGTGATTTTTTGTTTTTCTTGTGTGTTCAGTGTGACCTTTGGAATATTTTTTCCATTTGTTCCAGACAATCAGATAACTGTTAATGTCAAATGATGCTCATTAATCAGTAGGTCATGAGAGGCTGTGTTTTCTACTGATTTTGGAGCAGCTAAGATGCGCTAAGCAAAGCAGAGTGAAACCCTCTTAGCTGTTCTAAAATCACTGTAAAGCACAGCGTCTGGGTGCAGGTGGTACAACACAGTACAGGTAACCCCACCATCACTTTGCGCAGGTCACAGGATCATAAAATATATAGATACCTGCCAGCAGACAGTTTAACCACAATATCCAGAAGATGTTAAGGTGAGCAAAAGATGCTGAGGGATGTGAAGTTCCTTTCAGGCATGGTTTTGGACCATATGCCCCCCAGGAGAAGGTCAAGTCAAGGAAGGAACAAAGCCATTTGGTTCTGGGTATTTAAGATGACCTTATAGGCAGAAGGGATAGAGGACACACACACACAGGCATGCACACACCGTCTGAAGTGTTGCATTTTGGAGAGTAGATATGGTGCCAGACATGCTGACACATTATCATACACATACAGTTCCCACAGCAGGGAAGTTCTGCATAAGGAATGCAATATAACTGGGCAATAAAGGCATGTGGGGAGATCTTTATTTTTCTCACGTAGACATTTACTTCAAACTGGGGAATTCTAGCAATATTATTCTTTCTCAGACACGCAGACACGCACACATACGAAGACAAGAATCTCATATTTTTGAGCTGAACAAAGTCATCCATTTTCCCTGTGTGATGCCCTGGCTTTGTTGCAGTTCCAAGGGCTGAGTCACATTGAGAATCCCATGCAGATAGGTCAGCACCCTGTACTGTTTACAGCATGATAGGATAAAAGAATAGCCATTTGTCCTTGTCGAACAGCAGAGAACACACAGACACGCACACGTGCGCGCATACAGATTCATATGGAATAATATCGCATAGGAAAACATGCAAACACAGGCACACACACTCACCCACACACGTTAGGTAGTGACGTGGCATTTTAAAGGACACCCATCTAGGCCCTGTTGGGTATAAATCAGGACTGACGTGTGATTCATGACTTATGCATGTTGTTTGACTGTAACTTGCATTAAAGAGACAAGCTATACCACGCATCACAATGAATTAACCAAGCTTGATGTCCAGTGTTCTTGACAGACCAGCCTTGATAAAACAATATTAGCTTAGAGGGGAAGGAACCTGATGAATCCATGTCATAAAAATCAATGATGTGGGAGACAGGAGGTGGAGTTTGGGTTTGACTTTTTTACTACTCGTAAAGGAAGCACAGATTTGTTTGTCTAGTCCTGTCCCAAGGCAGAAAACATTGATTTGAGGGAGGTTAATGTTAATGTCAATGGTGCAAGTGGTTATGTGTCATGGATAAAATTAATATACTTTACGTGTGTGTGTGTCCACAGGTGGAGTTCTCACCGATGCTCCAGAAACTGGCTCAAATTGTGAATAACATCAGTGCTCAGCTCATCAACACCATCTCAGTCTTCAAACGGCTGCCCGACCTCCTCACCCACAACCGCTCGCAGAGGAATCCCCTACATACCATCATCGGTTAGAACATTTTTTCGTGTGTTTTCATTTTTGTTTTTCAAACCTTTCCACTGGGGGATTCGCATTTTCCAAGAAGGAGTAGCGATGTGCACATCCAAACCGTTTTGGCTGGGTGCTGGATAAAAGTAGACCTAAAGCACAAATGGGGAAATATATCCGCCCACTGCATCCAAGCTCCTAATCCTTTCTTGCAGCATTTTGATCAACAAGGTTTTCATCAGGCAAATCAAAATGAAACGTCGCAGTAAAGGATTGGGAGCTTGAATCCATTGCGAAGATATACAGCATTTTTTCATTTGTGCTCCACATTTCACGGGGAACTCAATTAATGGGTTAATGGGTGGGATAATCGAACAAAATGTAAGCCTAGTTAAATGTTAGCGAGCGATCCAGTTGCCCCTTGCTCCTTAAAAAGCAATACCACTAACCACACGCAAATCTGTTTGTCTATTGTAATGTGGATTATGAAAGACATTTTGATCACCCTTAGCCTATACAACTAGATCAATGTCTGAATAATAGCAGTTTGAAAGTTGCATAGTGCATTGTTTAGTCTGCCGTATGCATGGCGGGTTTCTGCTGTGGCTCAAACAGACATCTCTGTATGCGTAAAGTGGCCACAGCACTTTTAAACAAGCAACTTTTAAACAAACTACGTTTTATGTTGCTTGTACGATTTTTATACCAGTAAATTTACTTCTACTTAAGTTACATTTCAGTAAAATAACAGTGCCTCTATTTGAGTAGGATATTTTGGTATTCCTTCCACCCCTGCTTAAGGCCCCAAAGACTCAGATTGGACTTTGAATTTAGGCTGGATGCTGTTATCCTGTGTTTTCATGGCACTCATGTGAGTAAAGCAACTATTTGCTATTGTGAATTGTGAGGAACAATTTCAGCTAAAGATTGAAACATTATTGATGAAATGATCTGATGAAATTCAGGAGAGCAGTCAGCCTGGCTAAACCCACAGATCAAAATGTGGTTGAAGTGCAAATGCACAAGAAAACAAAGTAAGAACAATCCATGGGGCTGGAGCCAGCCACCGTCATCTTCACTCTCTTCAGTCTCTGTTTTCTTTCCTCTCTCCTCCAAAGTATTCACTCCATGACCTCTGTGACCCCAGCTAGTGTGTTTTTCCTTCCATTCATTGCAGCTCTTTATCCCCCTCATCTGAAAACCTCCAATGCCGCCTTCTTCATCTCTCTTCTCTCTCATCCATCCATCCACCTATACATTTTAACCAGGGCAGC